>JAQFZW010001121.1:0-32925 GCA_034687055.1 Heteromurus nitidus
TCTGCTCTGGGTGCTCTAAGTGCAGTAATAGAATTACAAATACGTGAAAAAAAGAATTTCCTTAGCGAAAAAAAGAATGGGGATTATAAGTGCGAATTTGCTCGGGGAAGACAACCAGACATGAATCACTTTTCATTTTTCTTATCTCGCCATAAGGAATTAGAGATATTCAATGGCACAGCGCAAAACGATGATTTTTCACCCTGGTCTTCATAATTTCCCCCTTATTTTCCTCCTATATTTACACCTTTATTTACTTTCTTTTTTTGGCGTGCAAAAAAAAGTTTTTGTAGTTCACCACTCCACTCTTCGACTTGCACCTTTCATCAGCATCATCATCGTCGGTGTCGGCGGCGGTAATGTAATTCTCCTCGGGACGTGTGTGCATTCTTCGGTGCACTAAACGAATCACTCGTGATCGTAATAAACATTATAGTGTAGTCCGTATATTGTAGGCTCACGTAATTGGTATAGTGCATTTTTAAGTAACAACTCTCTTCTCTTCATAACACACATGCTGATAAGTTGCATAATAATCCTTTGCTGACGATGAGCACAACCTCTCCATAAAAAATATACATAGTGGATTTGAACGTGTAAACTAAACGCACATATAGCCACTTATACATCGTGGATTATAAAGGGAGAAACCATAAAGTGGTATGGAGAATGTGAGGATATCGCCACTATATTTTAATTAGATTATTTTACTAACTTTATTTGCTCTCTTGATTCCCTTTCTTCTCTCTCGGCACTTGTCTTGTTAAATTAGCAACGGAGAACGGAGCCGAGAGATACATATTGTTTGCCTTTCCTTCTCTCTCTCTCTCTCCGCTCTACATGGAGTGGACTATGCACGTTACGCACACATTTACACTGTTGATTGTAACGCTTAGGTAATAATCATTACGATAATTGTACTCTGAATGAGAAAGAAATTGGACAAGAAGGAGTGAGTGTGCATAAGAAAGAGTAGTGTTGGGTATTTTTTTCGAGGTTCATATTTCATCCCGTATTGTATGCCCATTTTTGAAGAAAATAAGCACATATATATAAACACTCTTGAGATAGCCATACAAAAGGGGAAAAGAGAGCCCATTATATGACATGATGAGTGAGTAAGCTGTATTGTGATATTGTAAAAGCGTTTTTTTTTCTTCTTCTGCAGCAGGAGGTGAAGAGCAAGCCAAGCCGGTTTGTTGTTTGGCTTCTTCACTTTACTTACAAAACTACTCTAGTGTGACCAGAGAGAAAAAAATGCTTTATATATAAAAATAAAAGTGGAATGTGCATTGTGTATATGTACATATGTACATGTTACGTTGATGAAGGAGTGGAAGTTTTTTCTCTCGTCGTGTTTAGGATTATAGTAAGAAGTGTAATGCAGGTATAGTAAATGTATAGATGATAGAAGCCCTTTTTCTTCTTTTCCCATTAAATTCTAGTTCTGTCTAGTTAGCGAAAAAAATTACTACAAAAAATCAAGTTGTAAAATAGAAATGGAGAATACCAGAATACCTTTAGCTTGCATTCATTTTTCTCCTTTCAAAGAGAGTGGAGTACCAGGAAAGAATGCTGGTTTTGGTGGTGGTGGTGGTGTGGTGTGAGGATGCATGAAAAATGAAGGATATTACTTTATTCAAGTAGCGAACTATAACACATTAGAATGGTGTCCGGTTCTCATTTTTTTCCATCAATTCTTACCGGTTGCATTGATTGCAATTACATTGCCGTTGACACTGACTGAGTGAAGTGCGAGAGTCGACAGATGATTTGATATTTTTTATTGTTCTAAAACTTCTCTCGTATTTTTTTAAATTCAGAACTGGCAAACGTTACATAAAAATACCTAATACGAGTGCCGGCTCATCCTTTGCAAGACAATTAAAGTGACCGCGAGAGGAATTTCTTTTGGTAGCGAAAAAAACACAACCATAATTCCAACGAGATATGTGTATTTATTGACTGTTGCGAAACTGATAAAAAAGGATTTTGATAAGTGGACCAATTCAGCTTCTGACAGGGGTTGCGATTGCTTTCATGCTGTAGGGATATTTAGCACATTTCAGATATTTAAATTTCTTCGGGTTGAAGAAATGAAATGTCTTTTGAACATGTCAATTCCTTGCCAATTGATTATGTTGCGGGCATATAAAAGATCCTGATTCAGTTCTGAATTTGCAATGCTGATATGCAGGACAGAATATATGTAACAGTCTAGCAGTCAATCTCCTTTTACCTTGTCCACTTTCTGAAGTATAAATCAATTTTTTTTTGTTGCTTCTCTCGGCCTTTTTTACATTCGGCCATACTCGATATTTTTGGCTGGACCAGTGATTCTTTTAAGAGTACAGGTGTACGTATGTTGTTGCCACTGGTTCACTGTGAGTGTCATCAGTCATCACTTCAAAGATTTTAGAAGGATAGAATGTTTTTATAAGCAACCAGTATTATTGCCTTTCGGGTCGGATAATTTTACTGCTATATGTTAAACACTAACGTGAGAAACATTTTTTTGTCGATGTACCGGGATGAGTCAGATTTATGTGTATTTTATATTTGTACATGAACTATGCAGTTGCAAACAGGCGACATTCTTAGGTATTTTAACTTTTCTTGCCATTCATGGCATTATACTGTGCCTCCGTGTTGCCTTGTTGTCGTCGCGAGTGGGTAAATATTTTAAAAACATGTTTTGTTATTGTGGCATCGTCTTCCCCGACTGCTTTATACTCACATTTTTACGACCACTTTTGCCATACTTTTTATAGACAGAGGCTCATTTTGCATACATTACTTTTGCATAATCTTTGGCAATCCTTAAAAAAATTCTCCTGTAGAACTACCTTATGCACATATTTAGATATCCATTTATATTGCATATTGAATTGACATCACGCGCAGAAAATAATATATATAAAAAGGCACACTTTCATATATGGCGTTTTGAGCAGGAGCGTACTTACTTGCTTTTGGCATAATCATGGCATCTGGGATGGTGTTTCCTCCGGTATGTATCATCATCGTCGTCGTCAAGTGCAGTAAAATGCAACAAAGACTCGTCTCTATATCCCAACCTGAAATGGCCTTGGGTTGTTTGAATATGAATCTCGCAAGGTAACGTTTTTTATGGGTTTTAGGTTATGAAAGATGAGACAGGCTTTTAGCACTTGAGCAAGACAGATGCCGGGGTTGGTTGTTCGTTGTTACACAAGATACGTAACAAGAAAACAATCTAGAGTCATCCCGAGTGGTGCCTGAACATTTTATACCACATTTTTATGAGATTTGGGATTATACACCTTCCATTTTTTTCCCTGCGAGAGAATGTCAGGGCATTTCGCATGTGGAATATTATGTAGTCGAGCGATTATCGTGTCAGTCGAACAAGTGTATCTTCCCAGACAGACTCAAATTTAGTATTTTTCTATCAACGATACAAAATATATAAAAAAATGTATTTTCTTTCAGCATGAAACCCGTGTGTGATCTTATGAATAACCTTTTTGGAGATGGGAATAATAAGATTATTCATTCATTCAGGGGATGCCTGTTTTCTGGTATATATCCATTTTTTAATTTATGTTAATGTACACGGATGTAGCCAAAAAATCCAACTGGTCAGACTGTGGTAATGACGATAACATAACATATTCAACGTTGTCGACAATCAGTGCGACAGACAAGGCAAGGGAGAAGATAGGTGCAGTTAGTGATAGTATGGTGATGTTGATGTGTGTGTGTGTGTGATGGCTGCATAGTATGAAAATGATGATGATTCAACCACCATACCAACACATCTTTCATGATACACCATGACCAACGACCATACATTCAACTTGTTTCAAGACGGTTTTCTTAAAAATGTTTTTCGAGGAATTTGGAACTGGCTTTGGTTGTTGGTGCCATCAGGTACATATAATCTGCTTTAACGTACACTACGTCTTACAGCTAGGGTCATACTTGTTATAGGCAAGTCGTAAAACAGCCTGTTTGAGCGTTATTAATGTGTTGCGATCCGTATTTATGCTCATTTAATGTGATTGCTGATGATGTGGATCGACATAGGTAAATAGAGAAAGGATAATAAGTACGATAGAGCCAGAGGTAAAGATAATTTCATTGATGCATTTGACGAAGTATCTAAGACGCGAGTTCGGGTTCTTAAGTTGCAGTATTTTTCCCGGAATCCTAAGTTCATGTACTAAATACCAAGTATCAATCAATAAATTTATCTCTGTAATATATAGAGTGCCATCAAAGTATGCATGTGCGTCATCTAAATATTAATTAATAATGATAAGGCTTTCATCCTTGCAGTACTTTCAGTTAGAATATGTTTTTGCAGGAATCCCATATTTCCAACGTTTTGATACATAAAAGGATTTTTTCTGGCAAAAGGCCATTGTGATTAACCTTAAACGAGATGCAGATGCAATATATATTCTATTACCACGAAGAAAATGAGTTCAAGTGGGTCATTGAGTAATGAAAATGTATCAATCAATTTGTCACACAAAGTATCTCCATAAACCAACTATTTATTCGGAAATTGCAATAATTTTAAATAGATCCACAAATGAGCACAGTGAGTGAGCATACCGCTTGTTGCTCTTTGATAAAAAAGTGATAAAAAAGTATTATGTAAATATTATGCATGCACACGCCATTACATACTTTGTGGTAAGTGAAATCAAGTGGAAAGGGCATGGCCGTTTTTAATTGGGCGCATAAAATAACTTGTTTTGTCATTACCGGCACAATTGTTTATGGCAAATGACAGCAAAACTGATGCGATGAGTCTTGTGTGCCTGTGTAAAACGCATTGCCAAAAAAATAGCTAGCGATTATAGGGAACAAGCTTGATTACCTCCCTACAATCATCATCATCCTCTCATGACCATCGTGTGGTTTTCTAATTAACACAACAACAGACATACACAAAACATGGCCATGCCATATGCCATAATAGCTTCATGTTTCACAGAGACGGTAGCCTGAATGAAATGGAAATTATGAGTGGCTCTTTATATTCGAGGTTATCCCATTAAGTATTAACTACGATTTTTTTTTCATTTTCATTACAACTTTTGTAGTTCACACTGCGAGAGTGTTATTGTGCAGATATTTTTTTTCATTTGGTACGAAAGAGAGACGATGAAAAGGGCATGTAAGACTGTATATATTCTTTCGCTATTTATGCTTGCATGATTTCTCGTGTGTTGGATCAACTTACTGCAATTATTATTGTTACGAGCGAGCAGCAGTGAGTTTAGACGCGGAGGCCAGGCATTTCAGCGGAACATGCAATTTGCCATGTGATTTTTTATTGTTAGTTAGAGCCGTCTGCGGAGATTTATTACTTGTTTAATTCAGGCTGTGGAACACAGCATGCACAATTCATTACGACTACAACGAAGCGATAGAGTTACTCTCTTTAACCACAAAACTTTTGTACTCAAAGAGCACAACAAAACATATCTAGACATTACCAGTGTATATCTCTCTGGCGTCAATTAACGGAGTAATTGAGAGGCACTCGTTGAAGCAATTGTGCAAATAAGAAGAGAACTTCATATGTGATGATTGGTCGAGTTCATGTAAAACAAACAAAAGAAGCAACAGGCTTGGTCAGCACTTCCGATTGCACGTTGGATAGACAAGTCAAAATGAGGAAACATTACTTTGGGAAATATATTCATGTTCTGCATAAGAGCACACACGGTTCATTGCAATTACGTAATATTGAATACGTAACTAGCATTTTTGTATATCATATGTATAACATGTGGAAAACAATTCTGAGATTGAGGTAAGGCAAGGTTCACAAGTGCCTAATTTACAACTCTGCTGACAACATCTTCTACGAGCAAAATGCTGAAACTCGTCTCGTTTTATATGAACTTGGCAGAAGGAGAAAAGTGTGAGTGGTTTATTAAAAGAGGATGTCCACTCAAACTATTTAGGACTTGGGATGTTTGCACACGGTGGAAAAAAGTTATGACTTCATTTCATTTTTTTACAAGCATACATCATACCTTTAATGAACTTTAACAAAGCCTCCAGTTAAAGTATAATCTACTCATCTACATACTTATTTATGTAAATAAAAATCAGCTTTTTCTTCAGTGATATAAAAGACCTTTCGAGTTTTTTGTCTCACGTGTACGTTGGCAAGTGGAGAAAAAATATTTCTCAAACTTAAGTATTCAACACGCTGGAAAGGTGAATATGTGCAAAAGACTAATTACAGAATTAATGGAATAATATAGCTAAGCCGCAATCACATATAATAAAAATAGTTCTTGTTAAGGAACAAGATTTTGCTCGGGTTGAACACGGTTTTCCTTTCATGTCTTCTCCAATTTTTATATTTAAGGGAAGAAATGAACCACGTCTGCACACTGAACACATTATATAAAAGTAAATGTGTCCACACAATTGTGTTTGATACAGAGTTCAGGGTCACCTCTAACCAACAAAAGTCAATAGTCCTTCTCGGTATAATAAGAGTCGCATTATAGCAGAATATGCGAATGGAGCAAAAGTTGTTTCCCTTTTTATTTCAATAATGTGTGCATACAAATACTGAATAAAAACTTGATTGTTGCATGTTTCCAAATGATTGTTGTAAGTTATAGGGAGTACGAGCACGTATAATGTAAACACACACTATTGTTATATGGCTCAAGTTCAGTGAGTGAAGAAAAAAAGGAGACTGGTGTATGCTGACGATATGAGTGCTGACTGCTTATATGCAATATTATGTAAAAAAAAGTAAAGGTAAATGATTGTGAATGAGTTCGCTTGTGCTCCTCATCATCATCGTGCAGTACTTCAGGGTGTATATTGTAATAATGATGTAGGAAAATAATCTTGACGGATTCTGATGAATAATTTTATTTACAATCCACAATCTTAATTGTGTTTTCTACTCCTCAGCGTGCTTTTACAACCCATTGTGTCCGCGCGTTACGTGCACATACATACATTTTCTCATGGGAGTCTTCATAATTTACACAAAGCATGCACCTCTAGTGTATATATTATTTTATGAGAATTGTGTCATATAAAGGCTATTTTCGCACTCCCTTCTTGTAGTCTGGATCTGCTGGACTCTTGACTGGACCCGGATTATCTATATGCGAATATTGTTTTTTTGCCAGAACCTATTTTTAAAATTAGATGCATTATGGTACAGTCTCTGTGATTTATTTACATAATAATAGCTCTTCGTGTGCTATTCTTAAAGAGCCAAGAAGATGAGCATATATGGCACAAACCATAAATTATGACGTAATGCAGAAAGCTGAGCTGAAAGTATGCACCTCGTATAGACATTTAAAAATGTTTTTTTCTGTAAAAATGTAATATATCTTGTTTTTTGTATCATCAGCATATTAACTTCTATTCTGAAAGAAGTGTTTGAGTTTATGTAAGTATACGAGCATGTAAAAATGCACATTAAATGTTTTCAGTTTTTATGGACTGTGATAATAATATGTGGCCGTTAGCATGAACGTTGTGGCTGAAACACTGTCAAGCGCACCTGGAGTGTTAGCCGTCAAATCATCAGTGATTTTGGCGAAATTAGGGTTTTTCATGAGTTACTAGCGTCTGCAAAATCTGATGGATTTAAGTAAGTGTTTAAACTGGTTCTCGAGAAAACGCAACCCTGCGCTTATAAGTAAATATATGAATGAATTGCCAAAAATATTATGCTCATGTACATTTTTTTCTCAAGGAAATTTATTGCATGCACCCTTGCTGACAATCAAAGCTTGAAAATATATGTTCATATTTATGTAAATTTTTTGAGGAATTTCATTTCACATTGTTTTCAAGGTTGAAATTGACTTTTTGCGTGGTATTCTTGACGCCATGCTCAACACTCACACTTCCTTATGATCAAACGCAAACCTATACCACTGCTTAAATCAGCAAAAGGAGTTATGGGTCATACAATATTATGTATGTGATGTTGTTGCATTAAAATTGCAGTATTCGCGTAAAAGGACGTTTGTAAGGAATACATGGTCGTCATCATTGTTATTAAAAAGTAGGAGTTTCATTACCATTTCGAACATGTTATATTACGATTTTATTACTACTTCGGTATAGACATACGCCATATTCGTATATCCGTAAAGAACTGTTAAAGCGGGTGAATACAGTATGTCAGCCGGATATGTATGGTTGGTTGGGCCAGGCCAATCCTAACCTAGCACAAAACGGCTGTAGAAAGAACTCGTTTTGACATATTTTGCTACAGACTGCCACCATCAACGTTTGCTTCCACGGAATAGACCAAGACGGAACTAAGAATCTAACTGTGTTGTGACGTACGAAACGAACCCAGAAAGCAGATCGAATTTGTATTTTACGAAGTGAAAATTCCTGTTAGGAAGTATGCTCTTTAAGTTATGCTATCAACTAAAATAATTATGGGCATTCAAAATTGTTAGAAGAAAAATTATCTACTTCGGTTTGCTAAGAATGCCAAGGTCGATTTCCATATTTCATCAGATACTAAAAGGTTTTTTCCAGAGAGAAAGTAGTAAACTGTAACATGCAAGATCTGAGGCAAGTACAAAACTTTAAAGGAAATGTGGTGGTGGCCAGGTTAGGGTTAACAAATTGGTTTGATTTACTACAGAAAATATTAAAGATGCCATGATAAGTTATGCTCGAGCAATTTACAGTATCTGTAATCTATTAACTCATATTTGACACTAGAACTAAAGGACCACTGAGATTACTCCTTTGTCGTAGTGCAAATTGCTTGAAACTGATTGTGAGTAAGCCACGCTATCGATATAAATGTTTTCATTAAACACGGAACACGGATTAGGTTCGTGACTGCATTTTTACCTAAAACCTGTTCAACTTCCTAACAAGGAGTACGTTTACTCCTCTTCATTATAACAAAGAAACGATCGAAACTAAAGGACTACACAACCACATCCATTTGTAACAAAGCTTATAAAATCCAGCAAAACTCTATAAAACCAGGAACACAGGAAGCAGATTGTGAAAATGCATATGCGCCAAATGTGTGCAATGTGCAATGCAAGGTTTGCATTCGTCGTAGCAGATGTAAACAAAAGTGCAAATGTGACAGAACAGATTTTCCTCGAATTTTGAGCAGAGAAATTTATATATAAAGTTACCATATAGTGCGCAACATAACACCATAATATTTTTGCATGAAAAATGTCAAGGAGGTATGTTCCACTCCACCATGTATCGTGCAAAAATTAATTAAAGTAATGCATCTATACGGAAGGTACTTACTTACTTCCTTGACTTATTGTTAGGCTTTTTTCTACACATGGTTAAAGGAAGAAGGGACTATATATTATTCATGCAAACGGCCAATATATGAAGTGAGTCATATAGTCAAACAATGCAGCCATATCGTGATCGCGGGCTTACATTCTGGAACGTCGGAATTGTAATATAGTAATAATAATACCCAGTTCTGCATGCATTACTACTTGCGCCGTCCAATTTTCTTGAGACAAAATAAGCTGTAGTATAAAGAAAGGAATGTGAAGCACAAGCCTCCCACCGTAACACTCGGAATTTTTTACGATTTTTTTTGAGGGTGGAAAAACTTGTGGAATTGCGTGTACTCAGTTTCAACCACAACAAAAACACACCATCTTCTCGTCATCATCGCGAGCACAAAGGGGAATTATTGTGAAATAACATGTTATGCAGTCTTCGTCGTCTCGTTTAATAAGTGTTTATTTTGTTACTTTCTGAGGTATATTCCCCACAATTGAGTGTGATTCCCCGTCGCAAACGAACGTGTA
Organism: Heteromurus nitidus; assembly: GCA_034687055.1. Taxonomy (NCBI): domain Eukaryota; kingdom Metazoa; phylum Arthropoda; class Collembola; order Entomobryomorpha; family Entomobryidae; genus Heteromurus; species Heteromurus nitidus. The sequence goes on from JAQFZW010001121.1 coordinate 9,819, forward strand.
ACTTTCAGTTATACGCCACAAACGAGCACGTAAAAAATGTGTATTTCGTTTGGAAACAAAAGAACCATTTGCCGTCTGCGCCTATATCGCTTCTTCGCCAAACCTAGTTCATTGCTTCGCTCAACCAAACATACTTGAGAGGAAGGTTTTTATGATTTTTTTCTTCACTAGTCATGAAAAAAGTACTCGTAAAATATGCCGAAGTGATATTAATTTTCATAAGCCTGAAATTGTGCATCCGAAGAAAAAAGGTAGTAAAAATTCCCACTTTTATGCTCAAGTCGAGACGGAAAGTTTTTCGCAGGTTTTTGTGTGTTTGCATTTGCAATAAAAACTTCTGTACAGCCTTGGAGTGTTTGTCTTCCAAAAAATTGCTCGTTTCTCGTTTTGTCTTTTGGCGTCTTCTCCATCTTGATGAGCCCAACAGGTGCCTAGTGGCAAATAAGAATTAATAATGAGCACGACAGAGTTGAGAGTTTAGTCATCTAAATTGAAGGTGTGCATTGCAATTTGAAAATGTATCATTAAGATTAGCATTATAAATATTTGCCAATTTACCTGATGCACACGAGTAGTGTGGTGAAATAAGGTGGGTTTTAATGAATAGTTCCATATGCCATTGTGGTAAATCCGTTTTGATCTTCGGACTCTTTCTTTTGACTCTTCGTTACGTAATATGTCACATGTCATATTTTGAAGTAGGCAGAACCCAGGGAGAAACGCCTCTCAGTAATCTTCTACAATCAAACGACATTGACATTGTATATCCTTTGCCTTTGGTTAATATGAACTCGGCGAAACATCTGCTCGCAAAGTCTAAGTCTGCACAATTATTGCTTTCACATGTGTTCCGTTCCGCATTTCCTCACATTGTAAATTGTAACGTAACACATTGCTGTACACTATAAAAGACGATTATGGCTACCTGAATCCACTCCACTCGAGACTGTGACAGGTAAATATGCACATGTGTGACCGCTGGATTAGCAAAAACCGAGTCCGTATAATTATAGTAATCTTTCAACATTACATGAGTCATCATTTCACAATCATTTGCGTGTGGTACTGAAGCGTTCTCTGTGATTCTCGTAGAATTCAATGCAGCTATTGCATTTCTTAGTAAAACTGCATACGATTTTGCCTGATGGCTATCCGCATTCAATAATTTTCAGGTTTATCTGTTACCTTTCATCAGATATTGCTGCAAAAATGGTTTCGCATCATCATTTCATTCATGTTTGGAAATTTCTCGCTAATTTTGTTTTTTTCAGTTAGCTTAACCATTCTAGTCTCTGATTACACCAGTTATACTGTATATAACTTGGTTGGTGCGCAGTAAAATATCTAAAACTGCGCTGGTCATACTCGAAAACTCACCCTTTCTCAGAATTTCAGTTTGACTCACTTTTCACGAAGGAGTTTCTCTTCTCTTTTGCGTAGGTAAAAAGTGTGGCTTCCTGACTTTGTTTTGTTTGTGATGCGCTGCTGATGACTTGATGACGATGGTTGAAGTGAAAAAGTACAAAAAATGCAACGGATGGCTCATCATAACTCCAGAGAGCATGAGAAATTTTTGCTTGTTCAAGAAAAATAGAGAATCTTTTCCATATGAGTGATTTTTATGTTAATGACTGTATCTTTTCGTGTAACATACATAATGGAATAATGTTGCTGGTCGTGTTTCATATTTATGTTTTTGCTCGAGATTTTCCCAGAAGATTAAAATTATCAAGACCTGTTTTCATAACCAACACACACTTACGTTTTTCTTCATTCAGAGAGAGAGAGAGAGAGAGAGTTTTGTATCCAGAGGCACTTTGGATGTTACATGGATATCCTTGCGCAATGTGTATTTTCTAATGGAGAACGGAGGTACTTAGAGAATTACTTGTAGCTCATGATAAGAATGATTTTTGCGTTCCGTGCTGTGATTACATACACTTTAAAGAACAGGAAGATACATATGAATATAAGGAGTTCGAGTTATATCATTATTTCGTTTAATGTTTACATATTCCGAGTATGACGCTGGTGGTATAGGAGCTTGTTTTCTGGGAAATGTTTTGCGAATATGTGTAGTATGCATATAAGTATTTTACGTACCATCGTAATGTACAAAAACACAGAACTATGCTCATTAGAATGCACCCAGTGTTCACACCTACAAAGACGCTTAATTACCGGTCGAAATCAGATGAGTTCACAGACAATGCGAAAAAAACGAGCAAAAATCAACAAAGTTGTTAGCACCGAAATCGTAATTTTAGACAGGCGTTTGAGTAGTTATACGTTCTAACTTATTTATAGCGTGCTCGCTAAAATATGATGGTTTTGAGCGTTTTCCTCTGCACGAGTCTATTTTTACTTTGTGTAATAGTAATATCATGCATGCATTTGGAAGACAGGATGGATAAAGCACGTTCAGAATGTAATCCCTCTGTCATTTGATTAAATGGGGTTTTCCAATCTTCACCTACCTAAAAAGTCGTAGGTATACGCGCAGACAATCAACAGAAATTGAAACAAAAACTGGGATTTTTTATATTCTTGTAACATATATTGTCTGAAGAGGAGTGCTGGTAATTTGCAAATTGATCTGTACAGATAGGAGAAAACATGTATGTAGACTTGTATGTAGGCGTACAATTTGCAAAGCAGTTCGCTTGCTTGAGTTTTAATACCTTTTGATTTATGCAAGACTTACAATTGTTCATGGAGCTTTTCACTCCGTGTAACAACATGTATTCAAACTTTCAAACTTTTTTTTTCATCGGAGGAACAAGTCGCTATCGAGAATCACTTACGATTAAGTTGAGAAGGGAAGGAATGTGTGAGCATTGTTGTTTCTGCTGAAAGCTCAATCCACTTGACCAAGGTCTGGGCTCGGCATATAATTTTCGGTTGTCCAACAGTCAACATGTCTGGGTGTCTCAATGCAACTCATGCCATATCCCAAGAAAATTGACTTTATGTGGCCGTGAGCAAGCTAACAAAAACAATGAAAATACTTCTTTTTTGGAAATATAGATTATATACATAAGTACATAATCTCTCATACAATCCAAGAAAATGAAAGTGTTTAGTTTATACGCATTATGCATACATACATACCCTCATATTGATTAGTAATATATCTTCCACTTTTCTGTAGTAATATCCTGTGCTCACAACCTATATACTCCTACATTTCAATCTTCTCCATACGAAATGTAATACGAGATGGAAAAGTGGCAATCAAAATGCTAATCATTCATACTTGCAAGAAAAAAAATGTACAGAGAAGGGATGAATGTTTTCACAAGTGTGCACTTGATGGAAATGAGCGCATTTTCGCCATTATATAGATTTTTTTCGAGTTGGTGTCTTAAAAAAAATTGTTGGTAAATATGGTTCCTGCGTTTGTATAAAATGGTTTCAGCCTAGCCCGTGTGATGTCTGGTGTGATGTTAGTATGATGATGGGGAGATAATAAATGCATGAAATATGTACACATGTGTCCGTTGACTAGAGAGCTGTCTTGATCTTGATGCTTGAGATTGTTGATGATGCGCCTCATTTACATTCTCATATCCATAATAAGCGTGCACTTTGATTTTCTTGGGGGGAGAAATTGCGGTATCTCTTTATGGTCGCGTTTTTTTCTCCGGTCTCGCCGTGATCTCATCTGATTTATGTGCCTTTATCTCGTCAGTTTTACTTTATGTGTGCGTTAGTTTCGAAGAAGCTGCAGGGACGCATATTTTTGTAGAGAAAGACACCTTTCACTACTCATCGTTTGTGTTGGAGATATAGAGTGTTGAACCAAGTGTTCAGCAGTGGACTTCTACCCCAATGATGACTGCGAGATTTCTCTCGATTCCGAATGTTTTCTGAAATCAATAAAATGATACATGAAATTGCTAGCAAATGGTTATGCTACGATGGGCAATACTTGATATAGATTACAAAAAATGCTCGTAATAATATTAATATTTTTAGGTTGAGAGGTCGTAAGTTCGCCGGTTGAAACTGGAAAATAAGCAAAAGATATGTGCATAACATGTTCGCAAATACGCTCATAACAAGAGTTATATGTTGCAGAATAAAAGTATGTACCAGAACGTATACCTAGTCTGCATGTTCGTGTATAGAGCGGCTACTCAAGGTAGGTTAGTAATAACCATGATTTGTGCATGCGAATCCATGCAAGCTTGCATAATAATTTTTTGTTGTGCTCGTCACACAATAAGCGATAGGAATTTGTTGTGGTTGTAATTTTCCAGTGAGAGAGAAGGCAAAGTAACAGGTTACTGTTACCACCATACTTATACTTTTTTACTACGCCATGTCGTCGGCACAAAACCTATCTATTACTTACCTTCTCTCTGGAAGACAGTTCATGGAGGCTTGGATTATTTTTGTAGATTGCATGCGCGAATACAATGCAGATGTACTATTTCGCATGTGTGAATTTCACCGAGCTCGACTGCTGTGATTATACTCCAGCAGCGGAATCTGTACAAATTGCCGTCGTAAAATTGGTCGAGGAGGAAAGTGATCTGTGAGTGAGGTCACGAATTACACATAACTTGATGATATTGATCGTTTCGCTATAATGCAATGAATATATATGAGATCGTCCAACAAAACTTTCTGACTGAAGGACGAAGGTTTCTTTACCTTTCCACTAGACAATTTCCATTTCACCTGCTTAAAATTACTGGCTCGTCGGGACTTCTGTGTGTGTGTGTCACTAATTATTATTGTTACCATTTTTATACGGTCCAGTTCAGATATGTGGACAGGTGTAAAAAGAGCTTAGTCACTTCTGCAGTTTATGCAAAATAATATAATAATATCCTTTAACGTTTACCCTCTGCGTTTAATTGATTTTAATTGGTACGGACAGGTGTAGTAAGAAGAAATGTGTCTTTCGAGACATCCAGCAGGTCAAGCGCTTCAATCTTTAGAAATTTGGTTTATACTATTCGTAGTTTTTTGATGTTTGAACTAAAACATTTTTCCGGTTGAGTTAGACTAGTGTAAATCGTATAAAACTCAAGAATACAAAGACAAAGGGCATGGTAGCCAGCAGCCTTGACTTGTGCTTTGTGCACGACTGTCATCTTGCTGAGTTGGAGTGTGATAAATTACGCATTTTTACCCTCAGCTTGACGGTACCACTTCACCAATCAACTCTTTCCAGAGCTATAATACGAATATTAAACAAGAATTTTTTACAGACATATTTTTCTGATGTGCTCCCATAAATTATCCAAGAATATTGCAAGAAAAACACAATGGTTATGTTTATGAGGGGGCAGGTTGTTGTATTTCATTTCTAATCGATCAGGATAAATTGAGACCCCGTATGGATTTGCAAGTATACAGACAAATTGGATATATGCACATATTTAAATATGTATATGGACACCAAAAGAAAATATAACGTTATTAAGGATACACTGACTCGAATGGACAAAGATGGTTATCATGGTCGAGATTGCATGCACATGAGATGCAAACCTTGAACTTCAAAAGGATAGGATAGGTATTGTTCGCAAAAAAAAGTCTTATTAACTTGTTGGTCGAGTTCAAGTATTTTTTTCATGACCATCATATGTAGTATATATATATACCTGTGCACATTCTCAGTCATGGAAAGAATGTAATTATATTCGATGGAAGTCATGTGTTTTTTTTATGACTTGATCATATCACTAACGCCATATCGTCGACGACTTGGAATTATCATAATTATCAACAGCATCGCGATATCGTACACATTTTTTCCAACCAACAGTCGGGACGGGTATACTTCAATCATAAACATATACTTTCCTCTGAAAGCAAGAAAAAAAGTATAAATCCGAAACAAGACTAGCGTTTTCTTTTCATTTTTTATCTCCTCATCTCTTGCACTTGTCCACATATATATAACGTGTGTACATAAGAATCTGTGTGCCATGGTACGTTATCGTTATAATAAAAGTGACCTTTAAGTATTTTCATGCAACTTCTGTAGTTGTATAGTCACAAGTGGCATTATGGGGGAGCCAGGTGAAGCACGCCAATTTTTACATGGACATATGTGTGGTTTTTTCCCTTTTTAAAGAGGACAGGTTAATACGATGTAGTACTATGAAAAGCCTTGTTGTTGAATGTAGCAACAACTTATATCAAATCATGGTCTTGAGAGCTTACTCAAGTGTAAGTTTTGTTACACATTGTGATTTTCTTAATCATATTACCTACTATTATCATTGCATTATCAACGTTTTCTCTGGAAATCCACAAAATAAACAGTTTGTAAACAGCTTCGGGTATATTTTGTTATGATATATTTGCGTCAATGATGACGATGATGATTTTTCAAGTATTACATCTGCCTTGCCATTATTATAAAATTATGATAGGCTTACTGAGTTTTTCCAGAGATCGAATGATATAGAGACCTGATATCTGTGAAAGTTTTTCGCAGTAAACACTACTTTGTTAACATGGATTTGTCGAGACTGTCATCTATATTTTGCTGTCACCTTTTGTCCTCTGGTTTCAAATCGAAGAAATAAACTGGATTCGGAAATTTTTCCGAACTCGGTTCTCCAGCGTTCAATTTTGACTTTCTGGTTGTGTATATAAAATCGGGTGATAGTGAGACGACTTGACCAAGAGCTTCGTACCGTAGAAATGGAGTGCCATTGTGAATAGTTTCACCGGAGAATGAAACATCTCTCTCTCGGCGACGAAAGAAACGTAGAAAATAATGAATTCATTTAGAAATAACCTCACGTACATTTATCTGTTATGTTTGTCTTGGCAGACAGGATGAGAGATGCGTATAGAGCAAAACTACTACTGGGCTACTATATTTATGCATCATGATTCTGGCAGTGGCAGACAGGGAAGGAGTGAACAAGATCATCATTTTCATATCTTTTTCTCATCTCGAACTAAAAATCTGGTCAGTGTGCACTGGCACTCCAACTTAGAGACAAAACGACAAGCAGAGGCACACAATAAAAAACGAAAACTAGTGGCAATTTTTCCCTTCACCATTTTCTATTGTTTCTTCTTGAGCCGATCTTGCTACCAAATACCAAATAGTATCTATACATTTTTTGTGACATGACGCATCTACTATTATGCATGCATATATTTAGTAATTCAAAATGTGATAATAAAAACGTGTAGAAAGATGTTTTCGCTTCAAGCGATTATATTAGATGAACAAGTTTGTGATGATGTTGATATCCCTTACGAAAAGGATAAAGAAACTTCTCTCTCTCTCTCGTATTGCCATTGCTGTTACTGACACTAAGACTACTTGTTTTTCTAGCATTTTGTGCCGAAAGGCATATTATTTGGTATTTAGTTTCAAGATTCAATCAAACCGAGTTTTCCCCTTCAACGAGTCAACTATTTTACTAAAAAAACTACAAGTGTATATGAACATACCAATGCACACACGTTTTTATAATATGCATTATGCATGTGTGTATACATAAAAAAATATGCTCATCCCACAACCACTCGGGATGTTGATCGACAGGTGAGATACATATTTATCTCTGCCCAGTGCCCAGTAATAATTTTCGGTAGGTACTTGCTACCAGATACCTGTATTTAACTTGCTAATACTTGAGGCACATATTGTAATCCTAGAGGCCTTCCTTTAATGAATAGATGCAGAAGTAAAAAATATTAAGTACTCTGTTGAGGCTCTCGAGGAATGTTAAAAAACTAACTTGATTTTATGCTGATGCAGGTTACAAATCGTAAAAAACCAAGTCGTACGTAGTACGTAGGGCATATGCCAACCTTCTCCAAATGATTCATTGACTATATACATTCTTCAAAGTGGATTAATAAAAACCAGATTTTGAATTCTTGCCTGACGGAAAAGTATTTAATGTCGAGAGACAAAAAGATATTGCTTTTCTCTCCGCTTGATATTTATTAAAGTATGAAGCATCATGATATGATATGATACACAGTGACGATTTAAATTATTGCGATGTGTGCTGTGGTATTTGTTGAATACCAATTAGCCTGTTATTCTCTCTTGTGGTTGTCACAAGGAATTACATCTGCTCATGTATTTAATTCCACTCAAGGGAGAATGGTATCGATTTCAGTCAAGTTATATACCTTTCATAAATATGTCATTTGAGTGTGAATCAACCTGTACCATTAACCCTTCTTGTTTTCCCACTATTTCTTTGATTTTCCGGAGCTCTTCATATAACTTATAATCACGCATCATTAATTTGGACTCAGACAATTCCGAAAGCTTATTGATACATGAATATTCACGTGCATTCTGAATGCTCACAATTCCATATCGGTTTCATACAGTATTTCGTGCAAATTGCTTCCTATATACCATTTAAGACGAGATCTAACAAACCCGAGGAATGGCAAAAAAAATGTTCTTACAAAGAAACATTTACGTTGAGGTTATATAAAACCTTCTAGAAAATTGAAAGACCTATAGTTTGGTTACCTGCCGCTACCTCTTCATATGAACAAAAAAAGGAAATCTGACAAGAACTCGAACGTTGACAAGACCTGGCAACTCATAAGCTGAAGAATTATGAAGCGGTAGCAGTGAGCAGGAAAATCGCCACAGCGGGTGGTTTTTTGTGTGTTTGATGCGCGTGTATTTCATCATGACAGGATTTTTTTCTCCTCCGTTTATTGTTCACCGTAGAAAAGAGAAAACTCTGTCGCATTCAACCTTGAAGTAAAAGTTGTTTAATAAAGCTGTGGCATTGGCATTGGAGGTGAAAGGAGCTTTCTACCTTTCACACACAAGCATCACACACATCAACACACTCCGTCAAAAACTAGAGTGTAGACGTCATTCTCATAACGTCAAATGTCATAAATAACATGGGCAATCAATAAGTGCTTGATTATACATTGATTTTTTGCTCTGGCATGCTAGTCTCTGACCGATGATACAAAATTTATTGGTTTTGACTGAATTAAAACACACTACATTAAATGTAGTACATTTATTACTAATAACCGTCTGGCCAAAGGAAGCAACTAGCAAGGTCATTACTTTGAAAATAAATCATAGACCAGAAGAGCAAACTGGTATACTGGGTATTTTGCAATGAGCCAGATAATATTTCTGACGATGAGTTTCTGGCAGTTCTAATCACTCCTCCAATCACATGTGAATGAAAATGAAAGTAGAAAAAGGAGTGACACTGATTGAATGATGTTTAATGCTGGAAGGTAATGATTCCAGAGACCAGAGGCATTGACCTTCATTATTACATAGTTATCTGCTGGAAAATCGCTTTATCTTGTCGAGAAATTGAAAGTATACGAGAAGAAAAATTGCAAGAAGCCCAGCTATAGCATTTACAAAAATGCTCTTTTTATTCTCAGGCGTTGCAAAGTATAAATTCATGTCGATTTGTAATCACCAGAAGAGAACTAATGTGAAATCTCGCTCTTCTGACGTTTATTAAAATAGTGTAATAAAAATAGAAGTCGGGAAAATTTCAGTTCATTTTCCTAGTTTATTTTGCTAAAATTCTCAAGTAATATTTTTATGTAATTTGTACAAATAACAAAGACAGATTGCGCACACTGGAAAGTATGCAGAGCTATACTTTGGGCATATGAATCTGCTAATTTTCCCATCATGCTTATTGCTGGAGAGGAAAACTGAGGTAGATTAGGTAGCAATCACATATATATTTAACGTCGGCACCGCCACTTATTGTCCTAATTAAAGGTTGCCTGCTACCCAAAAGTAATGGAAGCTATGTGGATGAGTGAACTGAAAGATTGCTAATAGAAAAAAGGGATAGGATTTTTCCGTCTGGTAAAGGGCATTTTAGAAATCCCTGAGGATGGATATTATGGCCATTCCAACCAGCAAATAAAGTATATTATTTTTATCCATTTGATGATCTAGTTTTTTAATGTTAAAAATGCTATCTCTCATGAAACAAGAAGTCGGCGACGTGCACCGCCAACTGGATATATAGATATCGTAATAAGCTGGTTTGGTACCAATTCACACGAATATACGATAACTTGAATGAAGTTTTTGCGCTGATTTACTGATAATTGAAAGTGGATGTACGATGCAACAAAAACAATTTTTTTAAGTACATCAGTACACATCCAGCAGGTCTTTTTGCCATTTTGTTTTGTTGGATGTCCTACGGGCATGAGAACGATGTGTGAGAATCGTGAGCGAACTGCAATACAATTTACAATGTAGCAGTTTACGAGTACTAATTGAAGCCTTTATTTGTTATCTTTACGGCTCAAGTTTTTTTTATATATTGCATATCAACATCAACTTTTTCACGAAAATTTTCTTCTTGCGCCCTAATATTTTAGTCGATTTCGGATTCATTAATGAGATCAGGCTGAATTGAGAGCTGGGAGGATAGATCAATGTACTTGTTATTCATACACGCAATAAAATAAGGAATTCGTTCATTCATGCTCACATGAATATACTTAATTTTCCATGAATATAAGTTCTAACAACTACTTTCTTTTCGTATTTTGCGTTGCAGGTGGTCGTAGAGTCAACGCCAGAGCAGCCATTTTTCATCCGGGGCCGTGGCTGGTCGTCGTCCTCGCCAAAGCTCACGGAGAAATTACTCCAACTCCCTTGTGCGACGCTGGCTGTTGGTGACATATGTATAACGCTGACAAGACATGTGAGAAGTCAATCGAACAGCACATCCTTAGGGGGCACAGGAAGCCAGCAGAACTCTTCTGGTGGTGGCAGGGGTTCCAAGTCGAAATCAGGAGGAACTCGGCCATACGGCTCCTACTCAAAATCCCGAAACTCCTCAACCAGTAGTATCCTCAAGAGTAGCCATCAGCAGCAGAGAGGAAACAATGTGATGAGAATGAATGGTCGGAAGCTTGTTAGTGGGCCAACAACAAATCAGGATGTCAGCAACAGTAGTCCTAATAGCAGCAGCAAACTCCGAGCAAACAACAACATGAATCCCATTATTTCAACGCGACCGGCGACAGAGAAAGTAGTAGTCGCACCTCCGCCATCAGATAATATAGGAGAAAGGCAAGACAAGTTGGTGACGGGAGAGAAGGAAGTCGATTTGTCACTAACAAGGACTGCTGCTCCTAGTAATGCTCCTACTACTCCAACAGAAACTAACTGCAGCATCAGCACTTCTCAAACTATTCCAATGGATTCTTCTTCTTCTTCTGCGAACAGTTCAGCAGTTTCCAAAGAATCGTCATGGACTGCAGCGGGAGTGACAGTCGCCGCTATTTCTTGTAAGCGTAAATCAATTTCTCCCTGTCCTACGGGATCTATGCGAAGTGGAGGAGCGGAAGATGAAAGTATGAGACCGACAAGCCCTAAGAAAAGGAGATGGTCAGCGCCTGATCAAATTGAGGTAGAGTCCCAACAGGCCCTTAATTCTGGAATACTTGCTACCAATATTAGTAGTACTCAACCTACAGTTACAACAACAACAACAATTGCTAGCAGCACAAACTCGACTGTCCACGTTGCCGTCGCAGTGGCTAGTGGAAGCGAGTACGGAGGAGAAAGTGTTGAACAGGTAATTGGGATCAAGGATGGAGGAAACGCGCAACCTGAAGATAGGACTTGTAGACAGGAGAACGATAGTAATGAAAGAACAAAATTGCAGAATAATAATAATATTGCACCGGAAAAAGCTTGACTTCTAATATGTATGAAACGCTATCACCAGAAACTTATTAATAGCAGTAGGTGAAGATGAGCTACAAATTATAGAGAAGTATTTGCAAACAAAATTATTATTTTACCAATTATATAAGGTATAAGGTAACATGTATATATATATATATATATTCTATGCTGCTGCAAAAAAAGCCGTATACCCTTTATACAAAAAAATCAATGTAATTTTTCGAGTTTACTCAAATCCATCCTAGATAATTCTAAAGTAAGTGAAAAGTCTATATCTACTATTCTGATGAATTTGAAATTGAAATGAAGCTTACGAAAATCAATATTATATTATATAATGTATCTAGAGCGAGACCTGGTTATGAGTTTATATGAAGAGAGCGTATATATTTACGCTGTTTGTTTTTTCCGTTGGAAAACCGACTCGACAACCCGAAACTCGACAGTTGAGAGAATTACTATATATTCGGGAGAAAGCAGAGCGCTGAGTGAAAATGAATGCATTAGAAAATCGATATAGACTGTATGTGATGCTAATTAAAATGTAATCAACTGATGTGTTAATTATTACTTAGGTTTGTGAAGGAACTCAAGCAATTTTTAAAAATGATATCGTACAATGGAGATATAGAGAGGTATACAAAAAGGAAAATATAAAAAATATATAGTATACTTATATACAGTGGAGAAACCTTGGGATGAGGATGTGACTGTTGTGTTACATTCTTAAATAATGAATGACGATCGTGTCGATTGCATGCGGATTAACGTATCCTTTTCAACTGTAAATACTATAAGTATAGAGACTATAATATGTAGTTTATGAAATGGACACTATATATAACATTAAGGTGTGTAGCCAATATATTTATGAAACAATTAAATCCTATTTACTCATCTGATAAATAACCCTGCCACAAAAATATCTTTCGTTTTAATGTGCATTTTTTTCGTGTATGTAATTTTTGTAACTTCCACTGCTATTTAAAATGTATTCAGAGAAGAGCGACAACGCGTATATTATATGTATGTGTTAAAATTCATGTTGAATTCTGCCATCGCCTGTGTACAACAAAGGATCACAAAAGAAAACAAAACCTGACACACCATATTATGATAATGTATGGTAGTACTTATAGCTTATGGAAGTGGGAAAGATGGTGATCAATTTTAATTCAATGTCCTGCTGTTAACTTTTGTCTTTTGTAAGCGTGTATGTACGTATCAGATGTACATGCTCATTAAAGATTTACAACAATTTACTTTTACATACTTCAACAAAATACGTCTCAGGCTACTCTATAGAAAACTACATAATGACTGTACTCTTATAATACACTAAATAAATACAAAATAATATCTGTAAAAATGATAAAATCTCAAAGTTGATCTCACAGTTTGTAGATGACGGTGTGACAACTAAATTGTAAGTATTGAGGGCGTGATGATGATACGTTTGGAAATAAGATTGGTCTGGTTATTATGATTGCTTACAAAATTGGGGGAAATCTAATGACAATCCTTGAAAAATTCATTGATCGTGCAATTTTTCATGTCTAGTCCAATTTACTGAAATTCGAGAGACATTGTTTAAAAAGGGGGTATAAAGAAATGTGTAATTGAGCTACGATTTACGAACTGTATAAAAATGCATTTTTTGTGGTGGCATTTCTCCTGTAAAATGTGGTGATTTAATAAATGTGATCAGCGTCATTACTTTTTCCTCCTTTCTTTCACATTTATGGTTAATAATATGCTGGGAGCAGTGTGTAAAGTAAGGCAGATTTTTTCTGATGGGTTTGGTCCGAGAGAGAGAAAGCGTTGCGTGCATTGTAATTTAATGTACTTTCACTGGTGCTGCACTGTCAACAAAAAATGGTTTGTTAAGAAGATGCCCATGAAACTGTAGTGGATTAAAAAATGCACTTATGTTTGGGGTCACGAAAAGCATAAAAAATATATAGATGTATATTACTACTGAGAGTAAAATTGTGATATTCTTCAATGTTCTCGCTTTATTTGTCAATCTAGATTTAAATATCATTAACGTTTAAGTTTATATACTAGAGTTCCGACGCAACTACTGTAATTTCAACTTGATGTATCACAACCATATACCCTTGCGCACTTCGTTTATATATTTGTTTTAGTAGTGAAAGCATATTATAATTGTTTAAAATATGTTTTTCTTGTATAACGTACAAATTTGTTCATCCAGCTTTAGCAGTTTTTTTGTTATGCAAACTCGATGTCACAGTTAGACTTTTAGTTCGTATAGATAATCAGTTATAGAATTTGTTCCGATTGAGGAATATAAATTCTCGTTTTTGCGATTTTACAATCCAAACTTTGTTCAGTGTATAAGCATTTGTTTTTGTAAGAGCATTACTGATTTCGTAATATAAAGAGTAATGTTTAAGTTAATACAATCATTATGATAATCCAATATATATAAATATTAAAATGTAATGTATTGTACTATGTCGACATGTGTAATAAAAATGAACAAATTCTCGAACCACAAATAAAAATTCAATTCAGGTTTCAATTCCATTGTCTAACAATGGAAGACAAAGCAGCGAAGTGGGATCGTAAAATCAGAAATCCACGGTTCATGATGAGCATTGGGCATCATAAAATGTAACTAATAGCATCGTCGGCTTCGGCATGTTCATTGAAAAATTCAATGGACATTAAAAAATGCAGATAACTACAGGATACATTGAAGACCCCAAATCATAGAACTGCAGTAATTTCACAGTGATTTGTTTTGACCTTTGACACACCTTCACCTACTACAACCATTAAACGGAATAATAATGCATTCAATCTTATAATGCAATGTGCACAACATTTTCCAGTATTTAGGATAGCTTCACTTCAAAACACTTTTCAAAATTGATTGACTTCTCAAATATTAGCAACTTAATTTTAACTCCTCAAGAGAAGCTTTCCTAACATTATCCAATGGGGTCCCTCTTTCTAATTATCATCCCTGTGCGAGGTCATGAATTCAAGTTGCGCCTCGCGGAGAACAAGCTAATGAACTCCCTGTATGTCACTAGATCATTAGATGTCATTAGATATTTAAAAATTGAATTTCATAATCCCTGCCAATATGAAGGAGTGACACGTACATTCATATCTCTTTTGAATTTGCCTTCCAGTGCAATCCAGGACGCCCCCTCGGACGTGTCGGTTAATCACGAAGCATCATTAGAACCTGAAGATGCACTTCAACTTCAACCAAGCCTTGCAGCAAAGGACATGTTTTTACCCGATTCGAAAGATAAGACTGCAAAATACACATTCTTTCGAGATAGTGACAAATTCTTCTTGGAGATCACACGCGACACAATGAAACTAACACAAGAGGAGACGGCTCCTAAACCTAAACCTCCACCTGCTAGAAGGGCTTCAAGTCTTAGCTCTGTTTTCTCCCTGGATAACTTATCGGTAAATACGAGGGCTTCGGCCTCTTTTCAAGACACTGAGTTCACTGAGGTTATCAACAGTCATTTTCTAGAAAAGGTATGATGACATTTACATAAAACGTTTAAAAATGGTAAGCACATCATATCATCAGAGACATGAAATCAAATTCTTGTTTCTTGAATTAGCACATGGAAGACGCGTTAACAAAGTTCAGTTTGTTAACGGCCGCATGGGAACATTCAATCGATGGAAAGTTTTCCCAGATATGGTTCACGGTAAAAGCAGACAAAGCTGATTTGATCATTAATCATTTGCACACAGTAGGGATTGGGAAGAAGTATGAATCAACGCTCAGGTAGTCAACGAGTCAACCCCAAGACGTCAATGAAATTACGAAAAAAAAACTACACTGAAATAGTTTTTTCATAATAATAATTTTCATGTTTTATGTCAGCGTATGCACTGCCACTGTGTTTTCCTACAACGAGGACGCAAACGAACCGAGAGGCAGTGACAACGAAGACGACAATGAGGAGAATGCGGACAAGGAGAAAGCAAAAGGGAAATGGAACAATTTCGTGCAGTCAATCAAAGCTCGGCTAACTGTAGCACAAGTTGTGCAAAATGTGAAATCAAATGCTGTTATCACCTTTGACTTCATTGTAATGGTTTTGGTCGCAGGGTAAGTGTCTGTACAAAATTTTCCAATTACATTTAGCACCTCCACAGGTTCTTTGTTCATGAGACCTACATACATGCATTTATAGTGTCATTGCTTCACTGGGTCTACTGGAAAACAGTTCAGTTAATCTTGTTGCGAGTATGCTGATATCCCCACTAATGGGACCAATTATGGTAGCAAATTTCGCACAATTTAGGTTGAATTATAAAATTTGCAAAATGCAAAATATAACTGAGTTCTACATAAATAGGCATTTACATTTGGGGCAATGATTCGTGATCGAACACTAATGAAAACGGGAGTTGTAGCGGAAGTACTGGGGTTGTCTTTGTGCTTATTGGTTGGACTGTGTGTTGGCATTTTTGCCCAGTTGAAATTATCGCGTGGTCCATGGGCGGACATACAAAAGTGGCCCACTGATGAAATGAGTGGTCGCTCACAGGTCAGGGCACTGGTTGTTGGCGCTGGCATCGCCATCCCGTCTGGAGCGGGTATATAAAAAAGTATTTAGTGAAGGAGGGCAAATCACGATAGCTAAAATATCAATCAACGTTATTTCAACGATTTAAATTAGGCGTTGCGCTATCCATTCTTGCTGGAAACGCTGGATCGTTAGTTGGAGTCGCAATTTCAGCAAGCCTCCTTCCACCCTGTGTTAACTGCGTACGTACAAAGTATGACAGCGAAATTAAGCCGTCCATCGTATTTAATTTAGTGGATGCGCTTTCCCAAATAAGTAAAAGTCATTGTGTTACAAAAATAGGGAATCTTTTACGGTCTGGCGTTGGTGATAGCATTGCAAGGAAGTGGAGGCGATGAAAGTCCTTGGAACGTGCCCTGCGACGAAGCGCTTCCCGAAGGAGACCCCAACGATTCCGACGTCGACCACATGCGCAATCATGAACAAATATACTGCTTAAACGCTTTGAAAGAATTTGCAATAATGGGAACCATCAGTCTTTGTCTAACGCTCTTAAATATTGCCCTCATCTTCTTCACTGGGATTATTGTTCTCAAAGTACAAATTAATACATAACACGGCTTAATTTCTAAATTAAATATTAAGGACCCTCAAATAATAGAGCTGCCTTTCATTCACAGATCAAAGAGGTTGCCCCTCACACGACAAAGTCAGCGTTTGAAAGATTCTGGAAACAAGATGTGAAACACGCCCGAGACTTCAACTTGGCACACTACGGGTATATGTTTCTGGTGCAATATTCATAATGATTATATATCAACACCATAATCTAACTTGTGTATGAAATGCAACTCTAGGGAGGACGCCCTGCTGGACGACATTAACGAAACAAATGCGCCAAAGATACTGGACGAGGTCGGAGATGATTTCGTCTTCAATCAGATCCGAAATCGGGTCATGTATCGTGATGAGAATGTGCTGGCCAATGTCAAAGAGAAGCATTCAAAGGCTACAGTTCGTCCTGAGGCACACCCACCATCCGGAGGGTTAATGAGCTGGTTCAGATCCGCCAAGATTGAAGATGTTGAAGCAGTTAAACCTAAACCAAGCAAACCTGGCAAACCCACCAAACGCGCTTAGAACATTTTTTTTTGCAAATTCCATTTTTATTATTCCTAACAATAAAAATTCGACATACGCACATGCATGCATGTAATCGGAGTAAACCGTTTACAATAGTGGATATCATAATATCTGATTTTCATTTAATAATATAAATATCCTAAACATGTTTTGCACATTTTTTTGTTTTTTGCTATCTTTCATATATTTATTTTGTAAGTTACATTGATAAAGTGTATAGTTACACAAGTGAGTGGCGTATATCTATATTCTCAAAAATAAGAAGTTAAAAGTGCTCTCGGTGGTACAAAATAGTATATATTACATCTTCTGCTATACGTAGTAATACTTATAATTTAATACAATGTTTGTTCATAGAACCTCTTTCCATAATACAGATTCAGGTTACCCAATTGTAATCATTACCTTTTCGTTCTAAGCCAGCTTAGAAAATGTTGGTTGAATGTGAAAACTGAGATGGGGTTATATATATAACGTATGGAATAAAAATATACATGTACATAATACGTAACAAGTAGCATCTTATCTCGGCTGTCTTTCCTTACCACTTTATTCTGCACAGCAAAATAACGTGGCTCATAATAATGTTGTGAGCGTTAGTTATGATACATGTAGTAATAATAGATACAAGAGACAATAATAAATTTTTCTCCTCAGAAATCTCAGACAAAACTGAGGTTCATCATGTCAGTAATCAGCGATTACTAATTGTAAATCATTACTTAAACAAAGGTGAACGAACAATTCTGGTGTGTATGTAGCTAGCGCATGTATACAAATGCATGCTGGGATATTGCAATGGGAAACGTCAATTTAAGGAACATCAGGGAAAGTAGTGCATTTGGGATTAATAATATCATATTACACGTTTCTATTTTAAGTAGAAGGCTACATAATACTGTAAAAGTTACATGTAAAATCCATTTACTTATACTTTCGTAGCCGTTTCTTATGAGATTTCAGTAATTCGGCGGCTGAGCAGTTGTCCAGCAAATCCATATGAGTCATTTTGTTTGACCCTTTGGGTTTCACACGATTTGATGGTCCTTTAAAGCACAAGGTTCCTGGTGACGAAGAGGAACGCGGGATAAGTGGCTTTTCCGTTTCATTCTGACTTTCCCCAGAAATGTGTTCTGATGAGGAACTACTGCTACTGCTATCGCTCATATCATCTTCTCTGCTTGTATCCCAAGAATCAGATCGAGCTAAGTAGTCATCACGCCTACTGGACGCAAGAATTTCTTGGGGTCTGTTTACGGATGTTAAGCATTCCTTCTTACGAATAAGGCTGAGCTCCAAGCGTCGCAAAAACCTGAGAACAACAAGATTCCATTTTACCACAAGGCCGCAACCCCAAAATACCAAGATTTTCTACGTTCTTGCAGAATTTCAGCGAAAAAATTCATTGCATTAACTAAAGAATGTCGGACCTAATCTGATTGCTGATTGTTCTCAATCTGGAAATTTTTCTTCTAGCTGGACTACCGTTTGGACCCTGGGATCTGGGAGTTAGTACCCCAACCGCTCCGGTGGATGTCGGTTGCTGCTGTATCACATCCGGTTTTGGCACCGCTTCGCCCTGCGCCTGGAAAATAACGTCAAACTAAAACTATGTAGCATGATCACATATCCAAACATATGCTTCGTAGCTGAAAAACGAGAGTTTGCATGAAAAATATTAATTACAGCTCAGTCCATAACTCACAACTGATACATTAATTTCCACTAATTAATTGGACCAAAAACGCTGCGTTGTTCCGCAGTGTATTTTTTCAAATTACAAAAAGCAATGCATTTTATCGTTCTACATGACAGGACATACTTTACTTTAACAAACGATTTACACAGGGAATTTACAAATTCCGTTTTTACGGTTTACTTACTAAAAATGGTTGTAAGTTGTAATACTTTTGTAAACGGAAAATGCAAAATTTATTTACCTTTCCTGTTCTATATTCATAAAAGACTTGTCATACACTGTCGTCTTTTTCTCTGGAAAGATCATTTTCATTTTTGTACAAAAGTAAAAAGCCTCTCCGTTCGTAGTTTCGTCATGCATGAGTTGCTTCATTTACGGCAGAAATTGAGAACATCTCTTTACGCAAGAACTCCATATATTTATATACCTTAGCAGTATAGCTCGTGCTTGGGATGCAGCCATCCTCGAAAGTTGTTGGTTCTTTGTTGCTGACGACATTGGAAATGGAATTGGGGTTCCCAATTGCGCTGTCACTCAAAGCATATGTGGTTTCTACTTCTTCCAAGGATCTCTTTGGACTACCAATACTAGGCTGGTAAGAGCTTACACTCGTACGACTCCTACACACAGGTGTACACATGAAAAGAACCATGAAAATGAGCATTATAAAATACAGCGGAAAAAAGGGAAATCTCTCAAAAGCAAGAAAACTGACGTGAAGACAATTTTTCAAAATCATCCAACTCATAAAATAATATTTTTCATAAGACGACTTGTTCCGAAATACAGTGAAGAAAGTAAGTTCTTTAAGAGCTTTAACATATTTATTTTATATAACCGTGATTTTTTGTGAGTGTGTCTGTGCGCAGTTTGCATTACCTTGAACGTGAGCTTAAACTTTCAGACGAACTGGAGGAAGCGTCTAAAGCAGGTTGTGCTCTTACTCTACGTTTCGGACTAGACCGTTTACTAATTGCACCAACAGGTACAAGACTTCCACGGGCGAGATTGGGTGGGAGATCGATATGAGGAAAGATTAATTGACTCGAATTTCCGTCCCCGTTTCTTTCATCCTCATTTGCATCCGCTCTCAAAATGTTCGGAGCGGAGGAGGTGGATGATGTGGCAGCTGTTGCTGCTGAAACTGCTCCCGACACAGGTAACTTTGTATCGCTCGAAGTGGGAGATGTAACAATATGGTAAACGACAGGGGAAGGGATCAACGGCGGTGGCAATAAGTCGGCAACAGATGTGCTTGCCGCAGCAGCATTGGCCGACGTAGTAGCTGACATGGCTTTATTTCTCGCGAGTCTACGATCTTTCCTCCGTCCAGAGCGTCGTAACTGCTGCTGCGGACTTAATTTATTCAAACAACTGAGTCTTGGAATATTGACTCCGAGCTCGTTATTATTTGATGGCACTTCTGAACTGGGACAATCATACATTCCATCAGAGTCCGTGAACGGAGATCCTGGGAAAGCTGCGAATCCTCCTCCGACAGCACTCAACTCGCTCAATGGACTCTCACTTCGCGAGCTTACTGGAGATAACCTCTTATTCTCCTTCCCACTGCTTTCTTCGGGAAGTTCGATCAAATTTCCCGAGCTGCTCTGAACTGTAACTAGACTTTTATTGGGTTGAGCATTGAGAGGCAAGCTTATTGTTATTCCGCTCCCTTTCTGCCCATTCCAAAATGATTCCATCGTGTTCAGTTTGGAGTCGAGACTAGGGCCGAGTGCTTTTAGTTGCTGATTTCTAGCGCTTGCATTAGTTGTTGCTCCACCGGGACTAGATCCTGTTATACTGTATACTTCGCCACTACTCGCCGAGCTGATATGAGGCATATCATTTGTCATGGTGGAATTTATATCCAAGCTCCTACTCTTGGGAAAACCCTTCCGAGGAACTTGGAGTAAATTGTTGATACACCTTAATTCCTCCGGAAATATGGGTACGGACTGTGGAAGTGGAGATGCTGCTCCAAGTTGACTCTCGTCGCTGCACTCAGGTGGACTGAGTAATGTATTGGTGCTAGCACTCATTTCCGCGGTTTGCGCTTGAGACTCTATATCTGTTTCTACTTCGACTGCGGAATCCGTTTCCACCTCGACTTCTGCAAGTTTCTTCTTATCTTCCTCATATTTCTCTTCGAACTGACTTCGCTTGTCAAATAATCCGCCAGAGGTTAATGACACCAGCGGAGTTCCGGAGTTTAGGGAGCTTCGTCTGAGAGTGGGTGAGGATTTTTTGGGTGTTCCAGGTGTTAGCGATGAGCGACGAATGAAATGCTGGTTTGCACCTCCTTGCAAATGGTGGCAATGATGGTAGTCATCCATTTCCGCGGGACATAATGGACTCACGGAAGGGCACCTAGATGCACACGGACTCGCCATTGAAGAGTACCCCGATGTGCTCAAGTTGGATTCAGACGGTATGCGATTCGTGTCTCCAGCAAACGGACTGAGGAAATTAAGATTTGGCCTTCGTAACGGTTTTGTAACGGTTGTATCGCTGTCAGATTCAGCTTCTGAGCTCTGATTTATGGTTATCATTGGCGGAGTAAGTGGACAATCCCAAATATGTGGGATTGCCATGCAAGAAACGACTTCCACTGTTGGCGTTTTATCCGAGAGAGTGGAATTGTCCTCTTGAGGTAGAACGAACTTGGGCATCGCTTCAGACACAGGTGTTGCAAATTCAACACTCAAAAGTGGAACCTCATTAGCAATTCCTTTAGAATTATTATTCTCATTCGCAGTGGCACCTTCCCCGCCACAGCTACCACCACTACCGCATGAGGTTGTGCTACTTGTGCTACTTGAGGTGCTCGTGCAACTGCTACTGCAACAGCTAGAATTTGCATTACTGTAAGTGCTGCCAGTTCCACTGCTACTCCCAGAGCTGCTGCCGCTGCTGCTACAATCCTTTGAAGTTTTAGAGCTACAGCTAGTCAATATTTCATTCGCAAATACAAGTGGAGGTGGCCTTGGCTTAAACTTCCCCTGTGAAGTGGGTGAAAGTGGTGGGCCTCGTCCGGAATCTAGTACACCAGAAGAACTGGATGCTACAACGCTATCTCTATCACAGTACTCTGGCTTACTCTCAAGAGATGCATCAGGTGGCACATTGATCAAAACGTCAGGGATGACTTCCGGCTCGCCTGGGAAAAACTTTCTTTTTGAGTCCTCCCCGCAGTGCATCTGCTTTTTCAACATCTTCCTCATATCAATTAGGCGCTCTTGCTCCGACATCACGTTGTCATTCTCATCGTCATCATTGTCGTCGTCGTCATCATCATCATCATCCTCGTTGTTATTGTCCCCATCATCTAGCGAAATAGAAATCAGTGGAATTTCAAGCGATCTTTGACTATTCTCAGGCACGGATCCCCTTCTACTCAGAATGGTATCGTCGTCCTCCGAGCTTTGCACTTTAATCATAGGTATACCATCCTGTGGTGCTCGTCTCATCATCGGCGTATGAGCGGGCGAGTGAGATGGTGTCGGTAATGGGGTAGGTACTTCATGAATCGGCGATAGACAATAGTCCCGCATGGGAACCTCAAGAGTAATGGTGGGTGCTCCAGAGGATCTATTCCATCCTGAGCCAGGTGCTGGTCCAAGGTTGAACGGGTCGATTACTGGTAGCTCTATTGTGTTATTATTATTATTATTGGAGCTGTTGCAGCTGCCAGAGTTTTCTGCTGGGGTTGTGATGAGCAGAGCTGGAGTACGGTTAAGCTGGAGAGATAATGCGGAGTTTCGTGGAGAGCTGGGAGTAGACAATGGCGTTGCTCCTAGAACAAAAGAAACAGTGTTCGTTTAATAGCTCTATCATATATTTAAGCCATTAGAGTTTCTTTTCCATCAAGAATGAATGAAGAATGTAAGAGCATCATACATCGCGCACACTTCATGGTTTTATGGAACTAATGGGGGTCGCTATATATATATCCTTATAAAGTGTGGGTGAAGTTAAATGGAAAACTGTTTTCCTTCCCTATCACACAATTACAATACTTACTCTTTTTTTGCAGAAGAAAAACTTTCTGTG
>JAQFZW010001122.1:0-32856 GCA_034687055.1 Heteromurus nitidus
ATCGAGTTTTACACGGCGCCTGGAGTTTTCGAACATGTGGAAAATACGTGGATAACTCATACCTTGGTTGTTCGGGTATGCTGAAAAAAACTTTCTGGATTTTGAGAATAAGGCAGGCAGTAGATTATGTTAAAAATGAACTGAAGTTGCAATCGTTGTGTGAACTGCATCAGGTGAATCGCAGTTCATTTATCGTTGTCAATATTTATATATGCATATACTCTTTCTATACAATTAATAATTATTATTATTCAGTGTTTTATGTATGATTATCTCAAGATAGTCGCACAAGGTATCAATTTCTTCATTTCACAATCTTCTCGTTACACTAAACATTTGAACACTACACATCTGACAGAAATGGTGCTCACTTTTGCCTCCCATTTCCAGAAGTAAATGACTTAATCTATTTTTGCATCTTCTTTTCCAAGAAAAAGTGGCCATGAAAATTCATTGAAAAAATGTTCCTTTTTCGTCCTCTCGCGATTGTTAACTTTCATATTCTCAAATAGAGTTTTGAGAGAGCATGAATGCAAGTGCGCTGCGGTGCTCACTACTACATCTCTCTCTCTCTCTCCATAATGCATTTTAAACAATATATATTTGCTACTCAATTATGCAATTTCTTTATTCACTCCGGAAATGAAACTCCGGGGATTTTCCTGACATTTTTATCGTCCCTTATTTTGCATAATGTCTGTCCTCACAAGTTTCACAGAGAGAAAGTGAGCTGCTTTTTTCTACTCTCGTAAAAAAGGGACAATTCCTTTCTTTTTTCACTGTTGCTCTATTCTAATTTTTTTCTCCCCTTTCTTTTCCAAGTAAAAAACATAGTTACTTTCCCAAAACAACAAGTCAGTATTCTTTTTTTTACTCAAGAAACCTTTGTTATGGATAGAGAGCATATATGTTGGATATTGTATTATTTCTTTTGGACACTTTCTTCTTCCGACGGAAACTCTTGTAACTTCTTTTGGGAGAGCTTTTCCCAATTTTCTCTCCAGACTCTGTGTGTAGGTTGTATGTGTGGATGCACTGCGACTACTCTAGAGGTCTTTTGTGAATTTTAAGCAAAATTAAAATATAGCAAGTCGTATGAAAATTTGAAATCGGGAACAAAAGACTCGTCCATTTTTCATGACGACTCAAGATAGAGAGGAAAGAAGGGAAAAGAATGGAGGGGAGATGAGGAGAATGCGTATATATGTTTCCTTTATATATGCATATGCACATGAATATGTATACCTAATACACATGTGCATAAAAAGGTAAAAGGGAATTCAAGAAGGACTTGTTTCATTTTTCCTCTAAATTCCTTTTGAGTACTTCAAGTCTCTTGTCGCTTTCCACTCAGCTGGCATGATGCGGATATGTAGTTGGAGGAGAAGGAGTGTAATAAGATGGAGGAGCATAATATATAAAAGAGTGCATTTCTTCCCTTCTGCATTACCTTTTCATATCCTTAACTTTATGTAAGATTATAGTCATATCCAGTTTGCTATGTACTTCTTGACAAAAGAATCCATACACGCATTCACCTGAGTACGTGTGTATGACAATGTGTTTCTGAGAAAAGTTTTCCAGTATTTATTATTTTCGAGTGTTGTATATTGTGTACAATACACCTTTCCACAAAATTCAGTGGAACAGTTTTTTGTGTGTTCTACGATAGCAATTTGTTGTGAAAGGTGGAATTTCCCTGGATCTTGTTTATGGAAATTGAAATTTTATTTGATGCTTTTGTGATAGTGCTTTTCGAATGAATTTCAAATGCGAAGTATGTATGAATCCTTACAAGTCGAGCATGCTACGGTGTATCTTGTTGGATGTAGAGGTAGACAGGTATGAAATACCTACAGAAACATGCTATTTTTCTGTGGATATTATAATTTTTTCAACACATTTAACTACCAAATTAAATTTATATCCGACATGACCATTACCTATCCACAATAAAAGGGATGTTTTTCATTTACAAATTTTTTAATTGGCTTTGAAGCAACTCAAAAATATTCGTATTAAGGTTTATTATTTTCTTGTAACTTAATCGACAGTATCGTGATGATTTGTAAACAGTGAACACAAAAGGTGTCCAGGGAATGCATGTAGGTGTTCTTTATCTCTTCACGCACCTCATCTTCCCTCGCAACTCCATTGAAATTCCATTCCGCAAAAAAAGGTAACCTGACGCACTTCCTGTTTTACTCAGAGATTCCAGATCAGGCTACAAAATCATCATGATCATCATCATGAGTCCTTGGAGAGATGTGTAAAAGCGTGCCGGCATCAAGGAATGGGTTTGCTCTAAGGACTAAAATGTACATGCACAACCAACCTTTTCCCACTCTGTGTGTTGTTATTCTCGGAGCGAAAGGATGGTAGACTCGTGAGTGAAAACGTTGTTACACCATCTCCTCTCATCCCACTTGCACTGTCGCTTAACAAAGTCTAGCCTATAGCTCGACAAGCTCTGGTGGTGTGGTAGTGGTGGTAAAGCCAAAAGAGCCGTTTGAGGATCGTTCCTCTGGGAAGACTTGAGCTCGGCCTTGACGAAAAAAAAACTAAAGCTTCTTCCTCCTCCTTTACTTTCTCATGCTGCACATTTTCCTTCCTCATTTTACTCGCTCACTTTCACTCTGATCGGGTGTTGTTGAGCAGGTTAACTCTTCTGGAAACGTGTTGAATTTTTGAAGCCGCGAAATCGGCAACTGTTGCGAAAAGAAAATCAACTCAATCATTATAGGCTTTTGCAATACGCAAAAAATAATTTACATCTTTTTCTATACTTTCCCTTGCACTTGCCTTAAAAAGGCATAAGGTTTGGTAGGGCACCTGCTTTAGTAACCTGACCTTATCGAATCCAGCTGTTATCTATAACCCTACTCGGTTTGATCATTTGTGAAAGGTAACCTTGCAAGACAGTTTTATTTGAACAAGTGAAAAACATACCTCATAAATAAATTTTTTTACCAAATGAACCAAACCAAGGCATATGGCCCGTCATTTATACTCGGAGACTTGGAATCAATGTCAGAAGAAGAAAATACATTATTCGATTGTTTTTATTCTTCCCTTCATTTTCCTCCTCTCTCCATGTGTCATTTTTTGTGTCAATTATAACTGTTCTTTGTGTCAATGGTCTCGAACAAAAAAGTACGAACGTACCATTTTTTATTGATAATGGTCATGCCTCGTCTGTCTCTCCTCTTCAGAAAGCACACATACTCAATTATTAAAAAGAGGCATATCCATTGCACAATTGCAATAATAAACAATAATGACAATAATAGTCAGTGAGGATCATTATAATGGCAATCAGTGAAGGAGAAGCTGGTGCAGCTGAGGAGTAGTATAATATATACATCGTCCTCACCAGTTTCTCCGCATATGGCACACACAATGTAGGTATATACATTACATTTTTTACGGAGCAATGCTACATATTTATAATGATACCTTCTGCTCCCGACTCGTATCCTGCCCTTCATGAATGGAAAGTCATTGTCCATTTAATTCAATTTCATTGTCTGAGTGTAAAAACTCGGCCCTTGTCTTGTGTTTGAGGATGTGATGAAGGGTGGCCTGGGCTGGCTTGGCTTTATGGTCTAGGTAAGGCAACTATATATACCCTACTCCAGTCCAAGAGGACTCCCTTTTTCCTCTATTATGATGCGTGTAAAAAATGAGTGGCTGGATCAAGTGACTTTTTTTAATGGACCAAATGTTCCACTTTACACTGATACATGTCAGCCCGCAGTTGTCTATTTATTGAATCAGGTTCATGTTTTGAGAGTTCTTTTGTGAACCCTATACTCTTACGCCAAAAAAAGAACTTTTGCCAAATGGTATGGTACAGATCCATTACAGTTTCAGTGGAGTTTTTTTTTGTTTTTTACGCATGTTCAAAATGTGTCTACAGGGTTGAGCACAGGGTACAGGGTAAAACAAAAGAGTGCAAAAATGATTTAAAGAGTAAACACGTCATCCAAAGTAACAGTTGTTTGTGGCAGCAGTGTTCTGGATATTTTGAGTTTATTCGAGACTTGAGGTCGACCAAAAAGTGTGTCATCATCTCTATAAACTTGGCATACTTGGCAAATACACAACCTAAAAGTTTAGCATGTACACCCGCTGGACATTTTTTTTATATATATTCCAACTTTTAGTTCAACAAATGTCCAAAGATGTTGTCAAGATATATCTGCATACTCAATTGTACTCTATTTATTTCCACCACATAAGTGCCGCCAGTTGACATTGATAGATATCAACTGACAATTTTGCTCGTATTGTGTGTGTATACCACCAATAAACCTCTACAAAATGATCAAGTATCTTCAAAATATGAACAGACTTTTTTGCACGGACTTTGTTTACTTCATCCTCACTGCATTTCAAAAAAAATTACGCTATCCCTTTTTTCTCTTCTCCAAGTTGGGCACAAGGCCACCAGAAAATATACACCAAAGAATTGTTGTGGAAGTCATAAAATGCATATTATCTGCTGGTGATCATTATATGAATGGAAAAAATAGTGAAGAGCAAAGAGCACCCAACGCTTGCAATCGCACCCATATACACCGTCCTTATCCATATGCTAGAGAGAATGTAGTTAGTTTATGAACGCAAAAGATCCAGATCAGACTTGTGTATTTGAATCACACAAAACTGAAAGGAGAGGTACGTATTCACCACGTCCGATACACTTTCACGACAAAGGAGAAGGCAGGAAGAAAAGGGTCTCTCTCTCCTCGCGATAATGTTTGATAGTAAAAGAGGAACAAAGGGGAAATGGTGATTTAATTCACCCATATGGGCATCACAGTCTTGACAAAAATGGAACATGTGTTCGTCTCTGGGCCATTTTCACGTATGCATATTCACCATAACTGGAATGTGGATATATACTCGCAACTTAAATGCATTACACAATTTTCGGCTCTCTCTCTCCCGAAAAATATCTATCTATCCTCGAGCAACATACTCTAGTTAACTGCATTACAGGGAGACGTAAACATCGAAAAATTCCATTCATTTTTATTATAACACAATGCACGAAGGCTTGTACTCCTCTCGCTCTTGTGGACATTGTTGAAGTAGGGGATAAGATGATATTATTGTTGGTATTTACACGCATAAGCTTTCTAACTCGTTTTTGTTTCCTTTCCTGGCGGTCTATGTTTTTATACTGATATATTTTCCTGTGGGGTACTTCATGAAAAAATCCCTTTTTCCTATGTGCTTGTACTCTTTATATGGTTTTTTGGTATATATTCTCGTTCCCTTTTCCCTTTTTAGAGAGAATAAAAGTTTTAGCAGCAGGTTGCTTGTTAGTTTGTTTTGCTCTCCAAGTTTTTTCGTCACCCTTTTCCCTTTCTGATTCTCAGTCATTCATTTATTTTCAGACAGGATCGCAGTTCATTCATACTCACTTCGAAACGGTATCGCTTTCGAGGTGCCCATATGGGTAGGAAAATAGAGGAATTGTTTGGGCTCAGGGCTTGAGGCTCTTTTATTTCGGTGTACCACACCGATAGCTCAGATAAAGGGAGAACGGAACAGATGAAGCTTTGTAGAACAAGTGTGATCTCATCCCGATGTTCATGTGCATGTTTAATGTATCATCCAACATATCTATCATGAATTCACGATTATAAAAAAGGCCACTTCAATACATCAATTCGAGTACTCAAGTCATTCATTCGGGCTCAAGCATTTCAGCTTTTGTGGCCAGATTGTGACAGGTATACAGAATTGTTGCGGTACTCAAAACCTATTGTCTTGTGTTCCTTACATACGTCATGTGTATGCACATGTTGAATTATTTGGGCTTGCAAATTTTTCAGCAATTTGGATGAATTCGGAAGGGATATGATTTGTTTTCGAAGTGACGGCGGCATCCAGGAAACAATGATGATAATTGATAATGAGATAAGCGCTGGTGTTGAAGGAAGGAAGCCGGCAAAAGTGATGCCACGAGCGCACACAGCACGCAA
The DNA here is from genome assembly GCA_034687055.1 of Heteromurus nitidus. Lineage (NCBI taxonomy): Eukaryota > Metazoa > Arthropoda > Collembola > Entomobryomorpha > Entomobryidae > Heteromurus > Heteromurus nitidus. The sequence continues at coordinate 5,997 of JAQFZW010001122.1, forward strand.
ACAATAACACAGTCATGTGCGTGCGGAGTGTGAGCATTACAATAACTTTCGTATATTTTAGTTGAGCAACTCTACAAAATTCCCAGTAAAAATTTTCAACTTTGTAAAAGTGCTCATTTATGCAATATGAATCGAAACGTGCTGAAAATCATACAATTTTTTATAATGATACGTTACAAAAGGATACTCCTCTGTCAATAATGTACGCGTGTGTTCCACAGTAAAATCTATATTTCATTTATACAAAATGAGTATATGCTCAAAAATATGAGAAAAGGGTAAATTTTTGTTCGCAACACATCATTTTTTTTGTCCGATGAGCCAGAAAATCAGCAGAATTATACCGAAACTGAAGTTTTGGACACGTCGACAATAAGGAGAATGAGGTTGTAACGATAAAAAGATGACCTATGCTGTTTTGCTCAGCCACGCGATTCGTTTTGTAACACGGGTGTAATGTTCGGGTGTACCCGAACAACTTTTTTTTACGAGAAGTTTACTGTCATTATTGCACATGTCGTGTGAGTCGTGTGTTCTTGTTCGCTGGTCATTTTTTCCCTCGTGATGGGAGCTAATGCATATTACTATTACATATTTCCTTGTTTTCAATTTAGCCCATCGTTAAGACCGAAATATAATATGTGAGGATATGCGTGCCTCATGAATGTATATGTGCATGCAAAAGACTGGAGAAAAAAAATTGAACACAGGATATGAGTCTACTTGAGAGTGGAACACACACACAACCATCCACTCTTAATTCTGTGGATTGCTTCTTTGATGACCCTTTAATGTCGTAATAATAGCGGTAATGTGAGCGGAGAATCAGTCATTTTAATAACATTTATGCTAATAATCACGAAATGGGAGAAAGGGTTGCAGGTATGAAGTTCGGCTAGTTCTCTTCTTGCCCTACCCTTGTCCTCTCTTTCTCTCTCCTTCCTCCAGTAATTTACATGTTGTGACAGAAATGCATTATAATGTGGAACCAGAGTGTATCTGCTCCTCCAAAGCACCAACATGCGTGCATTCATTCATTTCGAGATCGAAGGGAAATTAGGGATAAAAAGCTGAGAGAAGTTAGGGCGAGTAAAGATACGAAAATTAGAGGCGAAGCGTGCATAATATTGTTCACCATATTTTTCGTGATACGCACACACACACGAATCTTGAATTGCTATAATATACCTTTTCTGACTTTTGACTGCAAAAAAAAAGTAATTCACAAATGCATTCTAATTAGTCTAATTGAGGAGTAGAGTTCCTCTTATCGTTCGTGTTTCCATATGGAGGAAAGTGGGCGAGAATGGGAGATGAAAAAAATAGTGTACATGTCTAATTTGTATTTTGTATGGCTCGTTTCATGTAAAGCGAAACTCTTTATAGTCCCTTTCAATTTCAAATATTTCCCGTCAAGATCGCTTTCGCTGTGCTCTGGTCATCAAATCATCCCTCAACAAAAGCAAGTTGGCTGAAATCCAGGAGAAAATTACGACAGAAAAGCAAATGAAATTTGAATTAGGCCACACCACCACCTCCTCCTCCTCGTCCTCAATAAAAGTTTACTTTAGAAGACGGACTTATGACATGACGCGTCATTTCCATTTCATCACACATGTCTCTCTCTCGCTTCTCCCTATTCCGTCATGCTTCAATTTCATTGTTCTTTAACTTTGTAGCGTTTGTTGCACAAGACATTCTCAGCTTTCTCCTAGATTCCTACTGCAAACATTGTAGAAATGGAGAAATGAATGTACATATGTCGGTATGCTCCTCGTTTTTTGTGTGTGCTCAGCAGGAAATTGAGATTGGGTGATGTGAGGACGGTGGTGTACACACATTGTGTCTAATGCAATAATCTGTGCAAGCTCCTTATTGAATGGGCATAGATATAAAAAGAGAGAAAAGTTATATACATTTTTGGAGAATGAAGGGACAGTGTAATGAAATACATACAATACAATAGTAATTTGTCCAGCACTGTCAAACATTTGCTGCTGGACTTGGCTGTATTATTGGAATAGAGAGAGAGAGAGAGGAGAAGGGTACAAGCTCCAGCCACACTGCCACTGTTTGCTGTGTCGTTTTTGGTGACACCAAGTCGAATAATAGAGGTTTGATGAAGCTCCATAAATTCTTCTTTTCCTTGTGTTTACACACGAAATGTTTCCCCTGAATGAGTTGAGTTTGAGAAGGCAAGCGAGATTTTCTCTGGATCCTTATATTCCTTCCTTCACCTACGATTCAAGCTCGTCCAACCTTCCAAATAATTCCTTATTTTTTTCTTTCGGCAAATTGCTCCATTTGAAATGTCTAATACCAGATGGTTTGAGTATATTCATATTGTCTGTGCATGTGAATCCTTACTCCTTCTCTCGCTTTTATCCGTTCATATCAAGCAGCATAGTCCACCGTTATGGATGAACAACCTTATTCTCTGTCGGGGAAAAAATGGACAAAGCTACCTTAATGTAGTCGCCGTTTGGCTCTTTGATTGCCTAGTCGTACATGCTTATTGTTACGATTATTGTTGGGAAATGTGGTGACACCATACTCATGAGCGGAGACTTTTCCACCAGCAGATTCAGAATCGGAAAGTGTGCAAACACAAACACCCACTCGCATATTATACATAGACTCACGATCGGAGTCGGAGGGACGAAGGAGAAAACAAGAAAAGCAAACTTGAACGTGAATCCGATATTCACAATCACATTTACACCAAAAAAGCGAAGACTCCTTTCAGAACTCGGAGAGAGTCAATAGCCAACCACATGATGATGATAATGAGACTGTGTCCAGAGTTCTCTCTCCGCTTTTTGTTTGCCTTCTCCGCTCAATTCTTTTATCAAGTTTCGCTAACAACTCCGCCATTCTTCGGTGTGGGCACAATCATCATCTAATTTTCTCCTGTGATGATGACGATGATGACGTGTCGAGTCGATGTGTGTGGTAAAACCTGGAAAATTATACACGTCTCATTTTTGAACTTCCGTTTCCATTTCCAACCCACACTGACTCTTTCATAGAATTTCCTGTTGTATAATACTCAAAACAAAATAGCATTTAACTAGCTGATTGTGAGCGTAGAAAGTACTTTCTCACGTCATCTAATTGTTGTACGCATCATCAGCTCACGAATTATTAATGTTCGCCAGGCGGAAGAAAGCAGCATTCGATAAGTACCTCACTTCACTTCGGATGTTTTCCCCCCGAACAAAAAAAAATTAGTAGAGTTACATGCATCACAGCATTTATTATCTCTTTTCTACGAAAAATACAAATGACTCTGCTTCTGAAAGAAGATTAACTCGTCGAGGTTGTTAATGACTTAATGCAACTACTTTCGAGTGCATCGTGGAGAAGAAAGGAAGAAATATGGTGGGGCGGGCTGGATGCTTGATGCAATGCAAAATCAGCAGCTTTTGATACAGATTTAGAATAGGTTGTGTGGTGGTATACTTATGTCTTTCACTTCTTGAGCTTGAGCATTATATCGACTCTTTATAAATGCTGGATGTGGATGAGTGAATGTCTGACAAACTCATAGATGACGAGAGGATGAAGCTCATAGATGAGGAGTTGTGAACAGGAGCGGAGTTGTTGGGTGATGAACTCATGGAGAAAAATAGAGAGGAATCACATATACACACACACGCAAAATGCAACGCGTTTTCTCGTTGTCGTCGACGTCTCCTCTCTCGTCCTTCATATAAAAAAGGGAGATGTTGCGGAATAGGAATGTGTGTGTGTATGGAGCTCTGATACTTATACGTACCAACGAATGGAGTGGAGGAAAAAGAGAGTGGAAACGGGAAAAAATCATTAAATATTTAATCATCAGTTCATCAAATAGTAAATCGCCTTTCAAAGATCCTAAATTATTCAATTCTCCATTACATTTAGCCAACTTTCCCCCGTGTTACAAACAGTCCGCTTCAGCCGAGAGTCTTGTGTATATGAACTTGAGTATGGAAAAAAAACTTGTTCGGCTCTCGTACGTGGAGGGATTGTACGTATTACACGAAACAAACTCCCTCCTCATAAGATCCGATTGGGAGAGGAGAAAGAGATGTATCTCTCTAAACTTATACGTATACATACAATTTTTTTTCTCTTCTCGGGTTTGGGAGATTCAGCTCACAATCAGATGAAGCTGAACGTTTTCTGATCATTTTTCCACGTTGGATGTGGTCCTTGTATTTGGGCAGGACACTTGCAAAACGAAGGAATATATAACCAGAATTTGTGTAAAACATTAGAAACATTTTTGAGACAAGAGACAAAATCATGATTATGATAACATCTCAATCTTACGGGAAGGAACACATATTTTCGACGATATACCTTTTACGGCGAAAAATTCGGTTAAACCGACCCTGAAAACGGAGAGAGAAATATAAAAGAGTATTGTATTGCACAACAAGCGAACACATCTGCCATTTTATGAATGGTTTTGGATAGTGTAGCGCGGGTGTGCGAAGCAACCAGAAAAAGGATCGTAATAGAATCAGATAGGATCACAATTTAAAATTATCTTCAAGTGAGTTTAACGAACAGCCTGAGGGAAGGCTAGCCCCCGAAAAAAACTAGGGGAATGACATTTTTGTCTGAGCGGTGCTAGCAAAAATGCAATAATAAAACTTGGCGAGTTAAAGCCGCTCTCTTGCAATATCCCTTTTTGGTTAGTACTCGTGAACTTGGTCTGGGATGATGGTGATGTGGATGTTTGACCGGAGGCGAGAACAATGGGAATGCATATTGCATATTAACGTATGCAGGGAAAATGATGGATATTCTAAAATGCAGAGAAATTCTGAAAAATTAGGAAATACGTTTCATTTTTTACGAAAAATTAGATATTTTGCGTGAGTATTATTGGGGTTGATTCATTTTGTCGTGTATCCCCTTTGGTCCACAATTACTACTTTTCAAATACGTTTCACTGACAGTTGAATCATGGGATTTGCGTCTTCTCTTTCGATACGTGTTCAATGTCCAATTGACTTACTCCTATTCAAAAAAGTAAACTGACTTGTGAGATCATATATGCATATATACTATAAGCATTTATACATGCTGTTCAATAGAAAAAAATACGGCTGATCTTATTTTTTACTTGGTCCTTCTCTGAAATCTTTATTGAACTGATGAACCAACTTAGCACAAAAATGTACACAATATCGACAGCTGTGAAATAAGATGATCTTCTTAAATAAACATTGCAACTTTTTTTAAAAAAAGAAGCAAGCACACGCGAAAATAGAAAAGAAGAATCTCAGGTTTTATTTCCTTCACTCGAGTTTGTTTTTATTGGGTTGTGAAAGTGGGTGATTTATGTTCACTTCTCAACTAAAAGACTATATACATACGCTTGTTTTCCACAATTTTGATCTTCAAGAAACAAGTTCAGTTTTTCGCGAGTCAAGCAGAGAGAAAATGAAGGGAAAAAAGTTATAGCTGAGGTTGAGCTAATTTTGGATTCACGATTCATAGCTTCACATGGTTTCCTCTCAGATCAAGAGAGCACGAACTCTTCCACAAGTGCCAAATTATTATTATCTTTTTTTCCCCGATAATCGGGCCAGGGATGAGTGTCATTTTTTAAAACGAATAAGAAAATATATTCGAACCAATGAACCAAATATATCATCATCATTACATTCATTTTCACTCTCAAGTTGGGACGTGAAGAGGAGGAATGGATAGATAGATTGTCAACATCTAACACGCACACAAATTTTCAATGGAAACGAAGAGAAATAGAGTTTTGGTTCATTCGGATGAAGCACATGATAAATTCATAACATTATCCAATTCTCTATTTTCTCTCTCCTCTGCCCGTTGCCCCTCCACACATGATATTTTTTATATCCATTTCTAAGAACGCATCCAACGAAACCGGTGAACCATTCAATCCAAGCACACACACACACACAAAACACACGCCACCTCATCTCATCCCCACTGAACAAAGGTCCATTTTAGATATTTACATTTTATTATAGGATTCTCTTTTCTCTCGCGGAGACAGGGAAAAAAGAAAGATATGAGGAGAAGAGGAAAGAGAGAGAGAGAGAGAGCAGAAGGACTTGGGGAAAGGAAGGGGAGAGTCTTTTTAATGGAGACAAGTGTGCTGTATACGCTCCTCGCTTTTTCAGGGGGCATCTATGATGAAGAAGTGTGCAAGTTACATCATTCTTTTATGTAAACACAACAAATATACATATACCAACGTACATAGTCATACGGTTCGTCAGTCAACGCGTGTTGTTAAATGTATTATATGCATATACATGTACAGTAAGAATATGTATTATACATACATATTTCAAAGGTAAAAAGCCAAGTTCTTGGTTCACTGGCGACTACTACTTTTTTTCTATTATTACGTCCTTTTTTCTCCTCCCGAAATAAGAACACATAGGATCATGATCTAAAAGAGGAAAATACAATTGCATTTTGCATTGCGACAAATCCATAGAAGGCATATATGAATGACTTCTTCATCTTATGGTGACAAAGCATTTGAATCTCGCCGAACAAACATGATATTTCTCCTCTCGGTCATATTATCTTCGTTTGTGGGGAATTGCATGGATGTATGTGTATGTGTGCACAATAGATTTTTTTTGGAGTAACCCCCTTGTAAATACAATGGTTATATGCATACAATAGTTTACATGTAATATATTTTTGCCGTCGTTTGCATTACACAACTTTAGCTTTGCTATATAGACTTGGTTCATGTGTTCTCCCTTTTGTCCTCATCAACAATCAGTCAGACGAATCTTTGAAAAAAAAACTTCTCGAAATTTGCTGTTATTTTGGATTAGCTAATGGTTGCTGGTCCTTACTCTTGTATCCCTCCGCAAAGCCGATAGAGATGAAATGACCATTTTTCGTTACCACTTGCATGAATCTTTGCGAAAATAGTAATTCTACACAATAGAATCTGTATTACAAATATATATTAAGTAAAAATTATATTTATGACTTCTGTCGTCGAAGTTTACACGTAGTTGCTTGTTTGACTTGGGCAAACAAAGAATTCCAAGAAATGTGTTGCTAACTAACTCAATTGATCAGTGTGATTTGAAGGTCATAGTCAAGTGAATGTTAGAATTGGAAGAAATCGATATATATCAAATATATCCTTATTGTGTTGAATGGACAAGTTACCATATACTATATAAAACTTAAAAGTGAATTCTATAACTCAAAATATGTTTATTTTTCTCTTTCAGATTCTTCCTTAAATTCTTCCTCAAGTGCAATCAAAACTGTTTGAAGAACGCAGGAAATCCTAGAGATATGCGAAGATTCCAGGTAACACACTTGAGAACAAGTACAATTTCTCATTTTACATGCTTGCGTGCGGTCTCCCTAATGCCTCTCCTCTTCAACACAAATGAAGCCACACATATGACTAACTGCCCCTCCTCTTTTTTTTGACAAATGGTTATTCCCTTTAAAAAGAACTTTCTGTTTTCTCCGAAAAAGAAACTTCAAGCATACTTACCCAACCACATGTTTAAAACAGAGGATTTTTTTTCCATTTTGCATGATGATGAATGTTTTGTAGAAAAGGGATAAAAGAGAGAGAGAGAGAACGAGAAGAGATCTTTTCTTGTAACCAGTTGCTTAAGCCTACTCATTCAGCACCCATTCCAAACTCCCCATCCGGATCCGCACACAAATGTACATCCTCTATTGGAATATTAGAGGGTCCATAATGGAGCTAATCTTTTTTCATTGAATTTGACATTTCGGTAATCCGGCAGGGATGAAAAAGAAAATCCGCTTGTGTTAAAATGTCACTTCACAACAAAAAATAGTACCTTCATAATATTTGTATTACTACAACTCATCTCTGTGGGTGCACAAGAGAACCTTGATCCTCATATGCTTGTGCTTTACATGCGGAGGATTGAGAATGAAAATGTTGTTGTTTCTCTTCTACTAATGCCCCTTCCTCAGTCTTTTATTTCAGACTTTTTACATTGTGTACATAAGCTTATGCTGAGTGAGTAATTTGGGTGTAGGAGCAGAAGGAGACGAGGATTCGAATTATGAATGGAAATAAGAGGGTACATCCCATCCCCTAGAAAATATAATAATAATAACATTTTTATGTTCGATAGATTCTTTAGACAGATGTAGGAATTATTCTAGTCTTAATATCCTCATTCATAAAAATATTCTTACTCTCATTTATTCGAATTCAATGGATTGTCCCCTCATGAGTTTGGAAAAGTCTCATTGTTTGATTTTTTATCATTTTGTTAAAATGGACAAGGTTGTGCTCGACTCACAATGTAAATTTAACCTAGCAAACAAGCATTTTTTGAATCTTTCCAAGACACATCCAAGTTTATGACCATCTACTTATGACATTCGAGTTTAATAAAGAGATGAGTTCGTGACGAAGTCTTGAACTTGCGAGTCTCTTGAGCAAGTTTATACTGTTTTTCTTCAGATTAGTTTTAGTAAAAAGAAAGTTGCACATTTCCAGACTCTGTTTAACCTTTCTACTTTTTTCTTGTTTATTACTCTCGACAGCTCATATGCAAAACCTCCTTTTGTGTCATCTTCATCATAACCCAAAGCATACCTGTGCTTTTCTTATTTCTCTCGTCTAAAACTTCATAAGAACAGGGGGAAAAGTTGCTCTTTTATCGCTGTAAATAAACCCAGAAGAGCAGCAGTTAAAATGGAAGTTGTTACTACTTCATCTGCGAAACTTTTTTTCCTCCAGAATATGAAACACGACAATCATAAAGGGATAATTTGAAGCAGAAAATTTTTTCTCGAAACAAAAAATTAAACGCAAGCACCTGTACACATGACTATTGAGTCTCCTTTAGTTTTTAAATGAGTGGAAAAATATGTCTCCGTCCTCCGGAAGCTAATCAAACAAGTCTCACGGAAGCGATGTAGTGTAAAAATTCCCTGGAATTTCAAAACACTTTTAACTCGGAAGGGGACGAACCGCACATGAATCTCAAAACAAGAAAATTAATACCAGAAAGAAAAATGTTTACATTGAAATAAATACATTTTCACACTTCTCCTCTCATCGTAAACCTCAGCGTAGTATTTTCAACTTCAACAAAAACTTCATTTTACTTCAAAATAGTCTGAATTTGTTTTACTTTGGGAAGCTGTTTTGAATTTTCAGCAGAGGACCAATATAATACGTATACGCGCATATATATACCCATCCTCAGAATCGAAGGGTATCGATTTCAAACCAAAACCATATTTGTTCTAGAACCCTCGAACACAAAATAGTGACTGCCACATTATGATGTTTAGCTTCACCAAGCAGAAAAAAATACGTAAGTTTTTTTTTGGGTTTGGGATCCCTTCACACACAAAAAAAAGGTTTTTCTCGTGCATTCAGAATGAGATAGAAACCATATAGCGGGTGCAAGTGCTCTCCGTTGTTGGTGTTGTGTGTGATTAATTAGGTGACAAAAAGTCAGACCTTGTTCCACACTTCCTTTTCCACTTTGCGCCTCGTAAACTTCATTCGTCAACCAGAAAACGGAGAGTCATCCATTCATAACGAGTATAAAAATCAGTTTTAACTTGTATGCATATGCCTCTGCAGACACACAAAAAAACTGTCCTTTTTTGGTTGTGGAATTGCTCTGGAGTTTCCAGTTGTGGTGTGAGGAGGAATGAACCAAACTCTGTCATACTCTGCTTCTGAAGAATGAGGATAGGAACAACTTGTTTCTCATGACAAGTCTGGGAAGGAAATGAAGGGAGGAGAGGAAAATTAAGATATGCACACACTTTTATTCTATCACCAACAACATGAAACGGAATGTTTATACAAAACTTCAACATTATTCCACTTCCTTCCTTTGCTCGTTGGCTTTGGTTTTGTGTAGCTGGAAGTTGAATCGAATTGGTCACATGGAGGAGGATAATGTTTATAATTCACTCAAGTCTGGAAACTGAAAGTTTTTTCTCAACACTTCTTTTCCTTTCGTTGGTCGGACAAATGTCATGTTGACACTTAAAGGTTTGACTTACGAGTGTGAAAATTAGGAGTAATTTGGTGAACCAAAACATCCTATTATTCGAAACATGTGCTTCACGCAAAAAAATAAAAGTTTGAGAGAGAGCTGGAAACCGGTGTGGCATGGGAATTTGAAAAAATAGAAAGAGTTCCATGAAAAATACAAAATTTTAGGTTAGTGAACCAAATCAAAGATTTGTAGCTGACGAATGGGATGATTAAACGCCAATAACAAATAAAAGAAAATATGACGATACAAATTTATAAAACAGATAGCGAGATCCTGTTGTTGTAACGTTTCATGCTTTAAAAGCTTGACTTATGCAATCCTCGGCATAAATATCAATACACAAAAAATGCGACCATAGCTTTCAACTCATCTTTGCACCTTTCGTTGCCACCTCCAGGCAGTTCTCCTCGAGTGAGGACTACAAACAGTACAAAGATTCACTGCGAAATTTTCTCTGGTTTCCGTTCTCTGTTCTCTACAACTCCAGCTCAAAGCTTGGGAGTATACAGCGAAAAGCCTCGTGCCAACATAACAGAAAGGAAATGCCATATACACTGCTCCTATATACCATCAGACCATCCCACATGCCTAACAAGGTAGACTCCTAGTCTGGCGTGGCCTGGTGTTATTCTCTCAACTTGGGAAATGTTCCTTGGGGACAAGGCTCCCTGAAGACTTGCTTTTTCTGTGCCATGTACCATGCACTTCACCAATATATACTTTATAAAGTTATACGCTCTGTGTTCCTTTTCCAGATGCCTTGTAGCCTTGTAGGGTATATATAGCTATCCTTTTTTTAAACTTTTATACAAAGACGCTGTGTCAAGTGCTTCCCGTGTGTCGCTATATCTATGTGGTGTTTTTTTCCCTTTTGCTGTTCTCTCCTCTCTGCTACCTACTCTAAAGACACTTGACACTTTCTCAAGTGATAATGCCTGGCGCCTGGAGACCAATCTCGGAAACGGAAACCTTTCCCAAGTGCCCTGCACACACTTTGACTTACATTTTTACAGTGTGACGTATTCCTCGTATACAAACACAACTCCTACACTTCCTTTAACTAACCCTCTCATTTATAGTTTTTTATTGGTCATGTTCTGTATATAAAAAAGGAATTTTTTTACTACTTCATTTATGCCTTTTTACGGGGTTTCTTCAACCATTGTTGACAAATAGACAAATTATTATAACAATCGCTTGTGTCATGTCGTCAACCAAAACAGTTGCTTTAAATGAGCTCCAGAGATTTCTTCAAAAAACTTCAAGCTTTAAATGATAACAACTCCCAGGCTGAAGTCTAGTTGCTTTTTAAAAAGAGATAAATGACAAAAGAAGAGTTGTTTTGTATCCGTGCATATTGAAATAAAGTAAAACAGTGAGGATTTTGCATCTGTTCCCATATTTTCCCAGAAAAAAATGCTCCCTATTTTCATGGACACACGCGGTGCTGAACAAGGCTAATTTGAGGGCCTGTTAAGAAGGGATATATTTTGTTGGGGGTTTTGCTAGAGCTTCAAGAGAAACATGAGGACGTGGTGCAGAGTATTAAGAAGGCACACGTCGTCGTATTAGCCTAATTCAATTCAATTCATGCGTAATCTTCGTGGGGGCCTTAATCAATCTGTAACAGTCGAAATTGGGATAAAAAGCCTGTTGCAAAGAAGTCAATGTCATACTAGTGGGATGGGAAGGGAATTATTCTTTGTTGAGCTGAAAAGGCGAATGGTTCTGGCTTATGGGTTTACAACTCGTGTTCCAATTTATAAGAGTTTGCTGGCGGTAGTGAGATACCAAAGCGCCTTTTGTTTTCGGAATTTGTGTTTTAGGGGGTTCAGAACGGAAGGATGATTGATTGATAGGTTGTAATACAGGTTTAATATCGATGACTCGATGATGACTTTGGAAAATACATTGAATTTCTGTTATTGATTTATGCTTCTGCTATTTTTAAAAATGAGATGAATGTAATCAAAAAATGTAATCGTAATTAATCCTCTGTATTTATTTTCAGGTGATAATTGCAACCCAAGTATCTGTAGAAGGCCCACTTCTAGCTGTGTCTGATAATATGTTTGTCCATAACAATTCGAAACATGGGCGAAGAGCCAAGAGACTAGACCCTTCGGAAGGTAAAAAATACCGTTGTTGTTTACCAAATTTAGATAAATATTTATGAAATGAATGGAAATTTTTTCAAGTGTAAAAGATGGACATATAGTTTCGCACACGCATAAAATACATTTATAAAGTCTTGTTAATTGTTTTCATTCCAAATGACATATCACTTTTTATTCCATCCTTAATCCTTTTGGATTACCCAATTTGCAAATGTGAGCCAAAGCCAAGGCAAGCCAGTTGGAATGAAACAACGATGATCATGTTTCTTTTTCACCTTACAAATCACCGTTCCCTGGAATACCTCACCAGGGAATTATTCAGGCGTGTAGTCAACAACTCTCTAGAGTTTTTAAAACAATGCACTTGATAAACTGCTCGTCAAGATGCAAAAGCCTGATATGCGAAAGGAACAAATGCTATGCCTAAACGCATCTATTCTATAAATATATAAAAAAAACTTGCTAGCATATAGCATTCATCGCCATTCACACTCAGCATACACAACCGAGAGACTTTTCTCTCTCCTGAATTTCTCATCTTCACAAGAAATAACTCGAAGCAGGAGAGATACTCCAACTCAACACACTCGACTGTGTTCAGCCTTATTTTTCACAACTGACATATCAAAACACAAATGGAAGGCGAAACAAGCAAGCAGCAAATTCAACAAAAATAATAGTTTTTTTTGCGTCAACTCAATAAAAAAACTACTGCTGCCAGAGAAAAAAGCGAGAGAGAGAGAAATGAGTGGAATATATGTATCTCTATCTCTATTCACGTAAACGCATACATACTGCAGAAGTTTTTTTTGTAGCCACATATTTAGCAGTTGCAGTTGTTGTAATAGTATCAAAAGTCAACTCCCGGGTATTTTCGTTTTCCTCTCTCTCTCTCTCTTCCAAGATTTCCTTCTCTCTCTGTCGACACAAGCTTTCAAACGAGATATTATGTGCATGCGTGTAAAAATGCACATTGATACGGAGTGTGTGGAAAGGAGAGAGAGAAGATATTTTTTTCACTATAAGGGAAAAGGTGATGTCGACGCGAAGCGATGTATATGTATGCCTATATAGAGAGTAGTATAGTGAGAGACTTGGAAGAAGATGAGTGAAGTGGAAAAGGAAAGGAGCCCCATGATGGCATTCCAGAGTCCCGAGCGGCCATTGCGATTCCCCGAAGAAAAGGGAAAAGGCGGCTCCCAAGGGGATTCCAGCACATCGATTTGTCTCTCCCTTCTTCCTTCTACTCCAAATGTTCCATCCTCCTTTTCCCTTATAAGAAGTGCATCCTGCACATAACTATACATATAAATCTGTATAAAAAAATTTCCCCTTTTTCTCTCTCATTCTATAAATATAATTCCTATTATGAATCACACAATTGTATGTACATATTATATATATATATATATATACAGACACACGATGCGGTGCATTTTCCTTCCGTGTGTCTCATGATGTGGTGCGATGTGATAGTATTTCCCTATATATTCACATTCACATCCGACTCTCTCCTGCTTCTTCTCTACATCGCCGTCGTCATCATCATCACACAAAAAACGAATGGAATCAAGATATCAGGAAACATGTCTCTGCCATGTACGAAGCATATAACTGTACAATATCACAGTCACTGTACGACTCATCCGCTCTCCCCAAAGAACCCCTTCTTTTCCCCAAACTCACAAAAGCACGCTTTATTCAATACAAAATGCAAGCTAGAAATGCAGTTTTGGAAGTGCACTGCGCGTATGTATGCTTTTATGCATAAATATTCCGATTCAAGTTGCATCACAGAGCGTTGGATTTGGATCCGTGTTCTGCCTGCACTCTGCTTCAAGCAAATGACGATGCAACAGCATGCCGTTACCATCATGCAAACGATAGCAAGGCAAAAAAGCTTTTTCCTTTCCCACTTTTTTGTTTTGGGAAGTTCCGCGGAAGCTGGAAGCCCACAAAAGTCTATGAAGTTTTAGAGAATACTTTAAATGAAGCTTGATGAAGAAGGTAGGCATAGGGTATGTATATATATTCTTTTTTCGAAGAGAACAGCTTGATTGCATTGACGCAGTCAATTGTAGATTTTTCGGAATGAATTCACCAAAAAACGCGAAGGAGAACAGGCGAAAGCTATTAATACAAACATCATCACGTAGCGTAGATCGTATAACGGAGCAACAACAAAAACCACACTGCACTAAAATGCTGTATTTTTCCTACGGTTCTTCTCACTCACCGTCAAAATCCAGTACATTTTGCTGGAAACATTACCTACGCTATATATGGCATTTTATGTGTGTGTACGAAGTTGAAAGACACGTTGGTTGTGTTCGTGCGTTTGCCACACACAAGACAAGAAACGCAGTTACGAACGTTCAAGTAAAAAAGGGAAAGGAAACCCGTTGTAGAACCCCGGCACACCGTTCCAACTTCACGCACTTTTAGTGCATGAGTACTCCAAACCAAACTTGAGAGCTTTCTGTTCAAATCCCCCTTCCAGGATAGGATACACAATGAAAGTTGCTGGCTTGGCTTGCACTATATGAGCACATGCCTACACACCAAATTTCTATACAGAGCTATGCCTATGCTACTACATTTTGGATAGTATCCAGGGATAGACTAAACGGCAGCAACTCTCTATTGTGTGAGTGTGGGAGATGGGATATACGGACACAATATTAGCCGATGAAATGGCTTGCTATACTTGTATTGCATCATGTAGAACGTGAGTAAGGAAAATGTTGAATGACTTGCTGACTCATTCACTACTCACTCGACTCGGCGACTCTTTTGTCGTCAAGATGTTGATGCGGAGAGTAAACTCATCTCCTTCCCATGTTTCATGGAATAAGCCTATGCGTGATGGCAGATATAGTTCTGGCCTTAAAATGAGAATGTGGCGAATTTATGATTTTAATTTTAAGTTTGTCTATATTTGCTAATTTATGGAGAAAGAATAAGCTCGCATTTCATAAATTTGGGTTCGTGCGATTGAAAAAATTATGTCCATTGATTTCAGTTATTAAATTAGTTATTAATTATTATTGTCAATGATCAATCCTTCGGATCTTCGATGTTCAAAGAGCGGATCACTAAAGGCGAATTTTGTTTAGGGTATCCAGTCCCATCAGCGACTCCATGTATTAAAGCAATTAGTCCGAGTGAAGGATGGACAACGGGCGGCGCCACAGTGATCATAATCGGTGACAACTTTTTCGATGGTCTCCAGGTTGTTTTCGGCTCGATGCTTGTGTGGTCAGAGGTAAGCGAGAGGAAATATATATTATAGCTCTAAAATTGATCATCAACAACTAATAAAAGCGATCGGGTGTACCACACAGGAAAACTTGTTACGAAGTATAGGGAAAATCTCTTTGTTTAGCCAAGCTTTTAATTCCTTTTTGTTCCCTTCACTGAGTCTCGCTCTCAGCAGTTATTTAGTTAGTTGAGCACGAGAACCCGATAGAATTTACTTTTTTAACTGGATTATATCCTCTCATCGCGCCCGTCGCTGTGAAGAACAGGTAAAGAAGCCTTGTAAGTGTTTTCCTTCTGGAGGAAATACACAAATAGCAGTGTGGTGATGGTCGTAACAGTAATTTAATTTAATTATGCCCCACAAAGACACTATACGAAAGAGATAGGGAGTAGATATATATATGCAGTTGGTACATCCAATGAATGCTTGTGTTGTGTGATGAGATCAAAAGAGAAAGTTTTTATATAGAAAACGGCATTGTTTCCCATTAATAGTTGATCACATCCCACGCGATCCGTGTTCAGACACCTCCAAGACACATTCCCGGCGTGGTGGAAGTCACGCTCTCTTACAAGTCCAAACAGTTCTGCAAAGGAGCTCCCGGTCGATTCGTTTATGTTTGTAAGTACTTCCTTATGCCTTCTTCTTATGTACATCCATTTTCAATCTGTATCTCACTCTACTCCGCCTCTATATACTCTTTCTCCTTATAAATAAGTATATACCAAGTTTCTTTTCTCCTTTGCCCTTGCCCTGTTCCGCATTTCAAGCTTTCACTTTTCTCCAGCTGCGTTGGTTTGGTGTGTAGTGTGTGGAGAAGACTATGTCTAGCCTAACTGGATTGCATTGGCATTCCAGATGCCAGTCAGTTGGCCAAAAAGAAGAAAGGAAACATGTTACTTTCTCTTTCTGAGTTTTCCGAGAGAGGAGGAAAGTGAAAGTGAAGTGCGAGAGTACGGGAACAGTCCATGACCTAGGCTAACATACAATTTTTTATTGTACTATTTTTTTCCTTGTATGTGTTTCTTCCTTCAAGCAGCACTGAATGAGCCAACGATAGACTATGGTTTCCAAAGACTCCAAAAACTCATCCCGAGGCATCCAGGTGATCCCGAGAAACTGCCAAAGGAGATCATACTGAAGCGTGCGGCTGACCTTGCGGAAGCTTTGTACAGTATGCCAAGGAACAATCAACTCGCCCTCAGCGCTCCAAGAAGTCCCGCAGTCCCGAACAACATGAGTGGGTTTAATGCGTACACCGGGCTGGAGACGGGGAACACGCAGTGGAATGATGGTGAGAGAAAATATAATCCTCATAATTTAACTTTCTCCACTAATCCTTCTTCAACATTTTAAAGCACATTTGTATGTGTTTTTTGCATGCATTTTATCTACCCCCAAATACTAAAACACATAAACTAAATATTAATACTAAATACAAGCATGTGAAAATCCATGCATGGATTTGTTTTTTTGACAATATTTATCCTAATTTACATATGTTTGATGGTCAGGTTTTTTCTTCTAGAGGACTACACGGTTGGCGGGGGTGGGGCGCGTTCTAATGGCACAGGTGTAATAGGGAATGGGGGATTAGGGAGTACGGCGAATGGGACGACCAACTCGTCATCCACAGGTTCCTCGCCGAGAACTCAGACGGGGTACGGGTCAAACACCTCAACCCCACATTCCGCTTACAATTCTAATGGTAACTACTCGACAATGTCGCCACCTCAAATTACACCTTCCTCCGCCGCCATCTTCAATGCTGCTGCTACTTCATCTCGTAAGTATTATTAATTTAGTTAATTAACTTCAGCGATGAAAACTTGACATTTTGTTTTTGAAAAATTGTCAATTTTCTTCATTTTTTACAGCGCTAAGAAGTTGTCTATGGTTCAAGCATACGTAGGGATCAGCAGCCTATGATGCGTCATCCACGTCCTCCTCAACAGCACCCTATTACTACTACCAATAATCAAGGGAAATATTCAACATTTCAAATCGATTTTCAATCTTTTAACAACAAAAAAACCAATCCTCCTCCACCACACCCAATCCAACTCTTTGAATCAAATGACGCATCATTCAGGCATTTAAACTCAAACTCGCATGTATTATATACAAAATAACTACTCTACAATTTCTAAAATATTACACCGATTATGTCCATATGTCCAAAAAAAATAACCAAGTTGCATAACCAATCTTTTTATAGACAAAGTTATGCCACATTAATTAATACCAATATATTCATACACATATTCTTCATTCATAACGGCCATATCATCACATCATAGACTAGCTTGTAGCAAATGACTGTTTATAATATATAATAAACTTAATTTATATCGTCTATTTATCTGTACAGTGAACCAGTGTATATCTACATGTGAATTTTGTTATAATAATACAACGTGTGATGTACGTGTAGGACATTATGTCGAAGAGATTCTACCACAAAATAACTTTTTCTACGTAGATAGCATAATAGCATTTAATAAGCAGAAGGATTTTCTCTAATTTTCACACTTCTTTAGAATTTTTGTATATTTTGCGTGGAACATTTTAAATTTTTTGTCTTTCTCACGTGACAAATACCAAAGCTTTGAGTTGTGCTAGAACAAAAATCTCGTAAGAATGTTTTCATGTTTATAGTTTTTTTAGAAGATAGGAATTTAAAGGTTTTTTATTGATTTGAAACACGTTTTGAGATTTTCATGTGCCAACACCATACTTTTATGTTAGTCACAAAAAAATGATGTTGCAATTTTTGTCGAAAAGTCATATAGTTGCTCTTAAATTTTTTTATTCCAATAATCGGATAGTATTTAATGAGCTAAGAAATATCGTCATGAATCAGATCAGATCATGTATAGATATTCCACTTTTTGAAACCAAGAAATCTATAATCTATATACGGATATATAATTACAATAGGGTTATTTGAAAATGGAATGTAAAAGCTTGCCAAACATATCAATAGAGAGTAGAGAGTTGTATGTTTCAATTTGTATAATAAACTATTGTCAACTACCACGTGTTAAATATATATAGCAATTTCATCCAAGTTTTCGAAATTAGATTAAAATTAAGGACACTTTCGTGTGAAAATAGAAGCATAATCTGAGGTACATTTGTAAGTTTTGAATATATATTTAATCAAATTTTGGGAGTGTTGCCAGTCTAGTTATTTGCGCAGGAGAGGTTATTTTTATTAACTGCTTTTTTAAAACTTTTTTGGTGCGATATAAATCTTTCTTCGGTCATAAATCATCACTGGTTTTTTTACGATAAAAAAGTTATTATCTTTTGTGTTCAACTTTATATATCGTTTACTTTACAAGGTGTGCTATACGCTCACTCAGTTCGCAAGAGTTATTTTTATGAGTAATGATTTGATATTTGATCGATTGGCACAAAAAATGCATTTTTATTCTCAATCAGATTCTGATTACATATACGCAGAGGTGTCAATTCGTTATACTAGAATGGGCCATCAAGGCAGCGTTTTTTGTCAACAATCCGTTATCAATACGTATTGACATAAACTGTGGAATGAGGAACGATAATAGTCGTAGCGTGTGCAATACACTTACTATGTCTACACTATAATGTCACAATGTAGGCTAATTTTCGATAAGCGATTAAACAAACATTATTACCTGTGTATTAAGCGTCAACAGCGAAAACCTCTCCGTTTTCTTTCGCGACCATATTTGTGTAAAAATCGTATATTCAAGAATGTACATTGTATACATACTTAAAACTAATCTTGTATATTAACCCATATATTATATTGTGTGAGAAAACAAACCGGAAAAATCCTGTATCCGATCGCAAATTATATGTATTATGTACAAGATGACATCATAAACAAGTCAATTTTTTTAGGTTTTACGAAGATTACTCAAAATCATAACGTCAACATAAATAGTGTGTAAACGTGCACTAAAGCATGTCGTGTGCATATTGGATATAAGAATCCCGATTTTGATTACCTCGTGTCGTTAAAACCAAGAATGTACATTTTAGTCCTATCGATAAATTAATACAATACATAATAAATGTAGTAAGTTAGATCGGAGGAGATGGAAAAGAGAACGTATCAAATAAAAGCTAATCAATTTTTTGAAAACAAAAAATGTTCAATGAATTGACAACACTCCGTGATTTTATAGATTTCAACGCTCATAATAAAAGCATATTTTGTTGACGTCCAGCTAATCAAAGTTCAGATTGAAAGTCAGTTTATGGATGAAATTGTTAACATATTTAAAAAACAATGGTGATATTATCAGCTTTCAACTGAGGCTTTCATCACTTTGAGAATGAAATACAGAAATGCATAGTGAGAATGAGGACCAATCTGGACAATTCCTTGTTTACGTAAACATTATTTCTCTCTCTCAAACTTAGCAGCATCACAAGTCAATCTAATTGGTTTTTAGACTGGAGATTACATTGTACGTGGTTGCCTTCTTCATACACGCATGGTTGATTTTGATTACTCCAAAAATGGTGCAAATGCTGGAAAGTGGAAACGCTACAGCGCTCAAAAACAATTACACCCGCTATAGGCATGCATTTTTCCACAGTTAAAACTCGAGGCGTAGTATTTTTTACACTTAACTTAACGAGCGACGCTTGTTCATTAAATAGACTGGCCTTCCTTTTTCTCTCAGGCATATTACGAAGATGATTCCCTAGTTGAATGCGGAGCAATGCCTTGAATGACATTCCTTTTCGCTTTGTGGATAATGGAAATGATGCAGTTATATTATTCTGATTTGGATAAAGCATTGAGCGAGCAACAAGTCCAATGTCTCAAGACGTAACAAAGAAACTTGGTAGCATTTTTTTCAAGCAGAGGTACAATATAATACCCAAAGCATGTATACAAGGACAGTACATAAAACAAGTTACGTTCCAAGTAAAAAGGGAAATCCGAAATGATGAAGCTGCCAAATCTTCTGCAATGCTAATTGTTGCTTCATGCACTCATGCGTCAATTAAATCCCTACGATCCACCTCCACAGCTTACCTCGAAACCCGTCTTTCCATTTTCAAACACAAATTACACATGTGGATGACGGGATCGAGCTTTTTAATATGTAGCATTTTTTATAAAAACAAGTTGTATTGTTGCATTGTTTCTAACCCTGCTCTCTGTCTCTCCTACATTAACCTGCCTTTGCTAGACGGGTTTTATGTCAGGGACAAGTTTTTTCATGATCATCGTCATTACGAAAGGGGGAAGGGAATAAAATTGCCAAAAAGTGGAATTATGTAAAAAAAATGTACCCAAAACCATGGTCCAAAGCTGGTTATTGTAGAACTCAACTCACCAGTAAATTGTGATGACCAGCACTATGCGTAATGCATAGACATGTTGTTAGTATATATAGGCTGCATGCTTCAGTACAAAGTACGATAGCGATGTGGATGTGCTGCTTGCATGATTCCCTGAAATATATATATCGCTATTACGTTCTACAAGTTTTTTAAGCTTATTACCAATTCCCATCATGGAACATACACGAGTTGGACGCGCAGCCAACCACATAGAATGGTATACAGGCATTCTTGATGATTTCGTCTGCAAAAGTTATGCCCATCATAACTTCAGTCGTCATATATACCTTGCGCTATAGTCCATCATTCACGCTCAGTTTTTGTTCAGCAATGTCAGGAGCATGGCACAACAATACTTCTACCAAAAATCACAGTCATCATACAGCAATATTGAATCTCTAAACAATAATTGAGAAGTATTAAGTTTCTAACATCGTCACTTTTGATTTTGTGTTTGACAACGCAGATGAAACAAAGTTTGTTCACGACACACGTGTTAATTTTTCTGAGATAGTATATTGTGCGTGTGAGTGTGTGCAACAGAAAGAGTTTGTGTTTATAAAAAACACAATTTCATACCAGAGCCATAGCTAAAACCAAATCTAGCATGGCGACCGAAGATAGACCGAAACCACCTACAGGTGGTGTTGGAGGATTTTTCAGGAATGCTTGGACAGCCTTGATTGTGATACTTAATGCCTGCTTTTGGAATACATTCGAGCTACTAACACCTCACAGAAAATTCGATGTCAAAAGTAAGCCTTAAAATATTAGCTGCTTTGGTCCAGACTTGAAAATCATAGTTGCTAACAAAGAAATGGCTTCTTTGTTGTTTCTGACTCAGAGGCAACTCGAAGGCCTGGCGATAATGTACTAATTACAGGTGGAGGTCGTGGTATAGGCAGTGAAGTGGTACGGAAGCTTCTCATGTTGGACATGCATGTGATTCTTGGTATGTATGTTTATGTTTTCCTACATTTCCAATTGCCTCTGCCCCATGAGACCATTCATATTTATGCAATTTTACAGGCGTGAGAAATGAAACAGCAGCGAAAACGATGGTGGACGAGTTTAGGAAGGCCCGCATTACAACAGGGACGGTGGATATTATGCATCTAGATCTGAAATCCTTTGCATCAGTGCGATCATTCGCGAATCAAGTTTTGCAGAAATATCCGAAGATCCACGTTCTCATAAATAATGGTACACAGGACTGACATACTTTACCTGACTGCATTTGCACGTGAACCAATTTGTATCGAAGAATTCGTGAGAATGTAATGTTTAAATTTCCCAAATCAACTGATAGCTGGAATCTATGAGATGCCATATGAAATCACGGAGGATGGATATGAAATCACTTTCCAGGTTAATTACCTGAGTCATTTTCTTCTCACCAATATGCTTCTTCCAAAGCTCACGTATGCTGGAACGTCTGAGAAAGCGAGTCGAATCGTTCATGTCTCCTCGATTGCACACTACGCTGGAAAGATTGATTTTGATGATATTTGGATGAAGTACGTTTTAATCTGCTTTTTAATAATATAAATGACTCCATTTGTCACAAGTGGGCTACTTAAAAGTTTTGAAACATTAACGATGTTTTCGTTACGTAGAAAAGTATTCGGGTCGAATTGGGCATACGGTAACTCAAAACTAATGCAAGCCATCTCCTCCTGCGATTTAAATGAAAAGTTTGTAACGGACGGATATCCTGTTCGATCTTACGCGATACATCCTGGTTGTGTTGCATCCGGCCTATACAGTGGTTATCCCAAAATTATACAAGGATTGTTTTGGCTATTGTTCAAGGTAAATGTTTCTAAGTGCATCCAGAAAACGGCCCAATGTGAAGCAAATTAAATGTCTTAAATGTTTACTTGATTCCTTCTTTAGAGCAACGAGCAAGGAGCAGACTGCGTACTTTACGCAGCCCTATCCCCAAAGGTGGAAGACGACGGTGGCAAATATTTCCAAAACTGTGCAACCTACTGCACAAACTCCCAAGTGTCCAACAAAGAAGCTCAGCGCAAGTTATGGGAAGAATCCTGCAAAGCTACAGGACTACCACAAGATGTGCTGAGCAACCCGAAACCGAAAACCGCACCCACGAGGAAGATGACCCCTGCGATTGTGATAACGAAAGAGAGTAGCGGAGCTGAATCTATCTCGTCCGGGAAGAGTAAAGTGACCAAAGATGATCTGGAAAAGGAAGGTGATCAGAAAGGGAGTAGTTCGTCGAACGGAAATGCGACAAAGAAAAATGAGTCAGGGAGAGTAATTGAGGTGTCGACATCCACTGCAATCACAACCGGAAACGGGAAGAATGAGGAAACGATACCGTCCGTTGGTGGGAGTGAGTAGATTAGTAAGAAAAAAGTCTACGCAGTGCGCACGTTTTGTAAGAAAGTTTTTTTTTGGTATTTATACAATACGTGGGAAATCTACCAAGGTACATCATCTACTTAACGAGGAAAGACAACATTATACTTGTTGAATTTTTACTGATATTGATATTACTAATTTGTACATTTGTTAATAACATAACATTGCAACATCAGAAACTTATTACGTTTTAGCACTATTTGACACGGCCAACAGAACAGTATGTACACGTATAAAATAGACTGAAAATAGACATGATTTCATTCCACTCGCACAACTCAAAAGTACATATATTTTCTTCTGTTCTGTACTGTATCCTAATGCATCTTCGTATTCATAGTTTTTTTTGTGAAATCAATATTGGATTGGAACATTGTAAACTCAAAGTCATAGCATTATATTTTGCTGCCGCTCTACTGTTTCCAAGAAGTCCCAATTTGCATACTGAAGTGAAATCAATATTCCTTGAAAAATTCATGGGGAATTGATGATGGGTAATATGTATATTCATTCCATTTGGTCAGTTTATTACATCATTTAAAATATTGATGCTTGGCAAGAGTATCTGATTCCATAAAAAAGCGTACAAAATAACATAAAAAGGATCAACAACATTGGTAAAATTATACACACGTGGCCATGCACATAATATAATTTGTGAGCGAAGCATAAAAAATCTATATACTCATAAAAACAAAGATATATATACTAAGCAATCTTCTGAACTCTAACAACTATTTACAATTTAGTAAAGCTCTTCTACATTTTCTTGGTTAACAATCCATACGGCGTCAGCACAGCAGCTCCCCTCTTCCTCACCAAATTATTGTGCTCACCCGAGAATAAATTAGATTTCAGCGAAGACATCAAATCAAAGCCAGGCACTGGGTAGCTGAGCGATGTCAGAGCCCCTGCGTTGAGCAAAGTTTGGACAGGATCCGAATTCACCAAACTTCCGAACTCTTGAGGTTGGCTAGGTTTTGGGATTTTGGACGCTGGTCTTCTCAGCGCTTCCGCTCCCCTCAACTCAGCCACGCTTTTCTGATGTTCGTTGTACGCCGAGTTGACTCCATTCATGAGCTGGTTGAAGAGGTCCCACATGGCGCCGGAAATGGCGAGCTGAGTGAAAAACGTGAATGCTTTGATAACTCTCACGCTCACTGTTTGAAGGACACCAGCAGCCATATGAACCATGGCTTGGTGTTCTTCGCCGAGAGTTTCACCTGTGCCGGTGCCATGCTTTCCCATGAAGTCGACAAGGCTTCGAGAAATTGTCGAGTTGACCATGTCTGACATCATAGTTCCAAAGGATTTAATTATCGCTTTGCTCAACTCAGTTTGCATTTTCGTTCCAGACCCGGAGCCAGCGAGGAGGGAGGAAGCTAGTCCAGCGTGACAGAGAAGATCTCCAGGTTTGCATTGCTTGGGCTTCGATACGTAGCGAGTTGCCGTCACATCAGCTCGCTCTTGGATCGCCGAGGAGAGCTTGGATAGGGAGGTTTGGAGAGATGAAAGTAAACTGGCTTCTTCCGCGGGGGTGACTTCAGCTTTGGAAGGGGACACGACTTGGCTAATGCTGGAGAATTGCGAGGGTGATGGTGAGGGTGTTTGGATGCTCTCAATTGGGAGCTTGTAGTCCATGTCTAAAATTGCGTACATTCATACCGGTTTACAAAATGTCCGAGAAGAAAATCTTGTAAATGTGAATAAATTTATATTAAGCACCTTTTGGAACCGCTGCTTCCCGTATTGCCTGGAGAAGTCCAGCGGAGCAGAAGTTTACACTGAGTATTAAAACTGCATAGGCACATCCTAAGCACTTAATACTTGTTAGAGAATACCCCATTTTTGCAAAAATGTAATTGTGTGTAAAGATCTAGTGTAAGGGAAATCCTTTCGAAGAGGAAGATCTTTAGTAAATGGTGAGGATCTTTAAAAAATTGACACAACACAACTCTAACCGTTACAGTCATAATCATTTGTGCTTTACCATTTTCACATAATTTCAAGACGACCGGAAGTTGAAGAGTGTGTATGATGTAACCAGTGATATATGCTCGTAATACATAATGAAGAGGAAGTTGACCAGATTGCACTGTCGGAAGTACTCGAGGAATTCAAAGCAGTTATTTTTCAAACTATTATTGGCTGAACAAATGTGCATCATTTTGGCGTCGTGGTTTGCAGCAAACATGCTTGAAAGGTACATTGCAGGAATACTAGATATCGTAGTGTTTGAACTTGAACATAGTGCATTTTGAAAGATTTCTCTTTGTGTACTTTGGTTTTTCTGCACTCAGCATTGAACCTTGAGTGGTACTCCGTCTGTCACCTCTGTATATGTACCCTTACTCTTGCATTGGCTTGAATTTTTCATAAAAAAGCATAACGACACCACTACGAGCGAGGTTCATCTCATATTATTCTCGCATGCATTTGTCATGACGGGTCAATAATGTTACCTAATCTCCACCGGTGGAGGTGGACATCACCAAAATCATTCTGCTTCCGTGCTTCCTTTTAATTCTTAAATGTAACCTGTCAAACGAGTTTTTATAAGCAAATTTGATCGGTTTGTTTGGTCTATAGGTAATAGATTTTTGAGGTCCCAGTGTATATGTATGTATGCACCTGAAATTCAATGTGCACGATATATGAATGCGCTTTTAGGGAGACCCCAACACTTTGACGTGCAAACAAATATTTACAGCTTCAATTTATAAATGCTTTGCAGATTCGGAAATTCGTAAAGGAAAAACCTTGTACTGGTGATTTTTCATAAGATTCTTCGATTTCGCTTGCACCCTTCTAATTTTTCATGACTGATATTTTTTAGTCATTCACTTTCATTTTTGAGGTAAATTTTCTCATCACGTTGGCTATTCCATATTACAAATTGCAATAATTGTATTGCATCCACTTTTAAATAAATATCGCGTCCGCGTGGCAAGTGCCAAACATCTCGGTCATAAATAGTATTAATTTTCTTTGCATTACATCATTTTACGTATTGTTTGTATGCACCTATTTTATTATAGGTATTTGCAGATCTTCGTTATGCTAATTCGAGTACAACTTTCTATTGGATTATCTGTGGGACCCGTGTGATGTATTGATCGGATATTTCCTAATTAAAAAATGGTTTCAGGGGTTTCAGGATACACGTTTGTTATTTGTGAGCGTATTTAACTTTTAAGGATTTGCACATGGTGTACGAAAACTCATTGGTTATGTAATATCGGCACTTCGTCGTCAGTGGATTGGATGTCGCAGTGACTCTGCCAACGGGGAGTCGACAAGCAACGACAGCCAGAGTCCAGGTCCAGAGACAGTCCAGCGAATGAACCGGAGGCACAGGGGTTACATGAGGATCTAAAATTTGCTCTTTTCTGTGACTCGGTTGTCTTGCTGGTGTTGCAATTGTTTCCCTCAACTACCTATGTATTTTATATACACCAGTAACAAAAAAACAATGAAGTCCGTCACAGATTTGTGCAACGTATAACGTTCATTTTGGAATAATATAATTAATTTTGGTCTCTAGTTAATTATAGAGCTCTGTGACCGGAGGTGAAATGGAATCTTCACCGACATAAAGAAACAAGACGATAGAGTAAATGTAGCCTTGAAAGTTGCTTTTTTTGCCGTGCCAATACAATCATTCCAAACCCCCCAATGTTGGAGTGGCAACAAAGGTA
>JAQFZW010001123.1:0-32855 GCA_034687055.1 Heteromurus nitidus
GCCTTTTTCGATTAGGAGTCTTATGTCCGTATGTGAAAATGCACTTACGGCGTTTATGCATATCATGCACGATATGTTGGATTGCGTTGCTCCATCTCCTACTCACAATAAGAGCACGCAACTTTTGCTCAGGAGTGGGTAACCATACAATAGTACAAAGTCTACATGTTCACTTCATTTTCTTTTGTTGCTAGTTTTTCTTCTTTTTCTCCTAATATAGATGTGTTGCCGTTTTTTCTTCCCTTCTTCATCCGCTGACATGGCTTGGCTGACATGGCTTTAGTGAAGTGAAGTAAAGTTGCCAAGTGCAGACGTGCAAATTATAAGACATAATAGGGGGAAGCATATTACTGCACATCTGAGTTGTGTGTAGCTCGTGTGCGTATGTGTGTTCCATTGTGAAGAGAAGAATAAAAGGGGAAATATATTTTTTCCCCTTTCTGCTCGCTGTGAGTGAAAGATGGAATGGTAATAATTTGTTGTGAAATTAAATCATGAAGCCCACTGTCGACATTTCTTTTTTCCTCTTCCTCCCAGAGGCGAAGAGACAAGGATAAAGACTACCTGGAGCGGTTTCTCTTGTGAAATGTGAGAGGAGGAAAGAGAGAAAAAGGCGAATGCATACCTATACTTATCGTTACACAATACCGCACACTAACTACCTACGTACTTATAACCATGCTCTCTAGATGTTACATAAAAAGGAAAAGTTGAAGGCCTCGGTCGTCTCGTCTCTCCAAGTTCGCAGTATTGAAATAAATTAGAGAGGAGAAAGCAGGGAAAAGCGTGTGTAGCACTTACTCGAAGAGTAGTGGCGGCTCAATCTTCTTTGAGAAAGGTTGCTTCTCGATCTCCCTTCTCCTCTCGTGTGTCTCGCTGGATGATGATGGTGGTGGTGGTGTTGCAAAAGGCTAACATAGCTCGCTCGTGATCCCATTTTTTCTTCATTATGGCTTCTCCACATGGTGAGGAGAGAGAGAGAGAGAAAGTGTAGAATTTCATTTTCTCCTCTTTTTATGCACCACCTTTTAATACTTTCCTGTAGTTTCTCTATGAGCTGAGCGGAACGGCGTGTCTAGCGTCATTTATTCGCGAGAGGCATACATACAATATGCCCTCTCTCACACTACGCGAGTCTTTCTCTGTTGTGTACTTTTTTGTACAGCAATTCAAAAAGAAATGCAAAACACTATGCTCGCCTTCTCCCTCATTGTTTCCAACAATAACATTCCCGGCTTGTGTGAGACGACGAGGAACGAATAGATATTCTTGAGTGCATACACACACGCCTTGTTGATGTGTGTGTGTGTGCATATATATAAGACTAACTTGGTTCTGTTCTGAGATGCTGATTTTTTTTCGTCTTCAGTTTAAACTTTTCCCTTATGATATTCGTCGGAGAAAAGCGTGAGGAAGGAAGAAAAGGAGGAGAGAGAGAGATGCCATCATTTACTTTCCACATTCTATCCTTCCAACTTTTTTCCCAGTGTATATCTGTTATGCTTCACTCTCATCTCTTGTTCGTGCTTCCCTGATCCCAGCTCTCGTATTCTCGACGCAGAGTCTCAATTGTAAACTTTTTTGTTTTGAGAAAAAGGAGTTTTTGAGCAACGAAGCAAGCCATGTTTTTTAAGTAGTGAGAAGACTAATCTAATTGCAAATTGCTATTATGTTTAATAATTGCAAAAGGGAGAGAATATACTTTTTGAAAAAGAAAACTATACGCTCTCTGAGCTGAGCTGCTCCTGTGTTTTTATCCATTAGAAGATAAACTGTGCCCAACAAACTTTTTTTTGCATGCTTTCTTCTTTGACCTTTCGCATCCGTCGTACCTCTTTGATCTTTTGCTCGTTGTGAGCCTTACGCTTAATCCTTAGACCCATAAATCATAGTGTGATATGTACTAAGGTCTTCCTTCCACTGTTGTGATAATTGACAAGGAAAATTAATATGCATGACGGCTTCTGCATTTTATGCAACTAGTGTATGAATTATATATAAACAGCGAAATTTTAGCATACTTTTTGCCAAAAGGGAAACACCACGTCACACACATGAAAGGAGATATTTATGTACATTTGCGTAATCCGATAAGTAGGATGAGAAAGTTCCCTTTCCGAGCATATTTATATATCTAAATTCTTCCACCCTGACTAGACTGCTTTCTCTCTTGACACTTGCCATATATCCGTTGTTGGCTAAACGGGGAGAAGAGCAGAAAATCGGTGAACTGTAAAGACAAATTTAATTTGCATCCCAGCTACAAAACCTCACCTTTGCTCACATATGGCACACATTTGGGGTGTGCAAACTTCACAGGTTTCCAGGCATCATTCCTTTGTCAATTCATCTTCTTTCTCTCCAAGAAAAACCTGGATCAGCTTGTTCAAACATTTCCCCATCTTTATGCGATGCACTGGAAAAATTCTGGGAAACGGATTCGGGTTCCATTATCCTTCTCTCATGTGACAGTTGAAATGAGTAGGAAGGAGAGCCAGCTTGTCAGCAGATTACCTACGATTGTTTAAATATTAACTGAGATTTTGGCTCAGACCACGGCTTTTCTCTCCAGCTGGAAATTTCCGGAAGAAGAATATATTCTGGCTTTTCACAGTATTTTAGTATCTACAAAGGGGTATATATGGAGATCAAAGTCGACATTTATCTGAGGATGAGCAGCTGTAGTAGTTTCAATTTTTGATCGATGAACTCCAAATTGCGAATACTTACAATTAGTGTAGAAAGAAAAGTATAACGCACATGTGTACAAGAATTGGATGGACCTCGTAGTACTTCTCAAAGCATAAAAATCCCATGTCATAAGATTCAATGAATATGGACACAACTGTAAAAATACATAAAGGATTTAAAGCATTTCCTGTACGAGAATGAATAAAAAATGTTGAACTTCATCATATCATCATGCATCATTAAATATTTTACCAATTCAATAAATGTTACATAGCTAACATCCATTAAGGATGCCTATAAATGTAACCTATGAATCCTTGAAGCTGCACGTTCCTATGTTGCAGTGATTCGGTTTTGGGAACGAGGAATTCATCAATTTATAAAAAGAGAGTCAAAGCAAGGATTTTTTTACAATTTCAAATATGGCATTTGTAATGTAACGGCAAAAGGGATGGAATCGGAGGGGAAAGAAATCGAAGGAAATAGTGCGTCGCGCTTGCACTTTTGATATATGAAATGTTCAAATTCAAATCATTAATAAACTCGCAGCTCTTCATCAAGTAGAAATGAATGAGCGAGGTAAAAAAGGACAAAAGGAAAATTGTTATAATGAAGGATAATTATAAAAGAAAAAGATGACTATATGAGAGAGTTACATATTCGTCTCTGCATGCAAGGCCAACTATTTATAGCTATTCAAAGACACTTTCCACTTCCACTCTCGTTTTTTCACTAAAATACCCACACTCGTGTCAAGGAACTCACAGAATAAGAAAAAAAACGGAAGGCGAAAGGGTGAAAACTAGGGAGAGAAGAAACTGGGATCCTTATTATTCAGACCAAAAATTTCATCAGTCATCATAATCATAGTCATCATCATCATTGTCATTATGACAATATAATAAAGTAAAAGAAGCCCCGGCAGCTGTGTTAGCCACAATACTACCGGAGCGAGCTTTCCCTTCCACAAAAGAATTATTCCTCGAAAACACTGACTATCATGACGCGCATCCATGATATAACCAAGTTGAATAAATTCTTTTCGTTGCAACTTTGGTGGTGGGAGTGAGAACTTATACTCATTCTTCTCCTTTCTCATCTTTCTTTCGTGCTTTTAAAGGAAAGGAAGAAAAGTGAGATCTTAAGGCGGAAAGATAGAATTGCAAAGAGAAAAGAGAAGTGTTTCATTTGATTGACGGTGTATATGTGTGCGCTGAGACTAGGTGTTCATTTCTCCTTGCCACTTCTTCCACCTATTGTTAACTGTGAGGGAAAAAGCTTCTCAAAATACATGTTCATATACTCCATCTGACTTTGCACAAGTTGAGATGAGTACAAGGAGAGAAACGGGATTGAAATAAACATACCCACTGCGAGTTTCTTATATCAATGTCAATACCTATCTCATATCCACATTTTTCCTTGAACAATTCTCCATTTCAGAGTTCTTTTTTTGACTATACTTAAATCTAAAAAAGATGTGATGTTTCCATCATACTCTACTCTTAAGGGTACCAAAAAGATAGCAAGTTCTCAGTATCAGTATCACTACAGACTTAAGTGTCTAAACAGCAGCAGGTCCGAATTATTTTCTTTGGTGGTGTGCAGGAAATGAAACACCTAAACAATAAACAAGGACAAGGAGTGAGAAGGATTTCTCTCTTCTCAGATCTTAGCAAAAATAGCTGAGTTGGCTCATAATACTTCGTGAAAAGGTATATTGTTATGAAAATTAAAAGGAAGGAAAGTCTTCCTCTCTCCTTGTCTCTGGCTTGTGGTGGTATAAGGAATTCGAGAAGATGTGGTATGGTGTGAGCATAAAACTGTTAAATAACCGCATGCGTGTATCTCCTTTTATATTAATATCATTGTGTCATTATTTGACGAGAGGAGAAAGCCAGGCTTTTCTCTTTATACTTGACATGATCCCTTTGGTAAGCTTCAAGAGAGTGCTTCGCCTTTTTTTGCGCTTCCTGACGCACAACCCGAGTAGGAAAACGCTAACGCTCAAGTATCAACACGATGAGATATCCGAGCAAAAATATATTGGCGAAGGAGAATAATATTCCATAAAGATGGGAAGGAAGTATATATTTAGCGTGTGCGAGTATACTGTCAAGTGGGCCTTCTCCTCGTTCCCAGTCATTTTTGTGGTATTTAAAGTAATAATGTGGATGATAATAATTCAAAAGATTTTCCTGATGCCTGTCACTCATAATCCCGTTTCGGGAATTAGGTGGAAAAATCGCTTAAAGGAGGGGAACGTCAGGGGGTGGGTGGATGTGAATGCATACACATTTCGTTATTTTTTTTGCATAAGCGTTTATTTATGTTATAAGTTTAAATTATTGGAGCATGGGTAGCATCAGAAGGGAGCCATTGTGTATCCACCTGAGTGCATAATTAATCTCGTCCTTTAAAAAATATTAAAAAATCAATCTTGCTTATCTTTGTTCGGTATTTTATGTAAACCCATATGCATTTAATTGATTTTAACTTTCATTTCAATATTTTTGAGAATTCACGTTTCAAAGTAAAACCTGCGCCTTGGTAAAGTAAAAAAGGGAAAATATGGAGGAAAAAAGATATTTGAAGTGTTTTCCCTTTTCTGTCAAGCCTGTTGGTTTATACTGAAAATAAGACTTTCCAATCCCGTTTATACTCGAGCTTTTGGAAAAAGGATTTTAGCCCAAGGAAATGCATGCTTTTCCCATTTCCCTATATTGAAGGTGGGAGAGAAAGAGATTGTTTTCTCATGTATGAGAGACTATATCGGCTTACTCACTTGGCGGCTTTCTCTTTTTTATAGCTTAAATGCAAGGAGCAATAAGAGAAATGACGGGTGAATCTGGAAAACGATTTATCATAGGATTGGATCCACCTTCACTGGAGAAAAAAAATAAGCAGGAGAAGAACAAGCAAGCTCACTCAGACCATTTCATATGTAAATAATATGGAAATAATCTCTTTATGCACTGTTCAGCCATGGCTCAAGTGGAAGTTATGGATATGACATGGAACCACTGCCTCCTCCTCCACACACCATACCACCGCATTGCTACTCAACACTATTTCCAGACGAAGAGAAAAAAATGCTAAGAAAATCCAGCAGACTCAAGCGATATTATTAGAATATAGAGTTTTATATGGGATAGCGTGAGTAAGCAAGTGAGGAGGATGAGAAAGAGAAAAAACTGAGACAGAAAGTACAAGACATGGGATGAGATTGGTAAAGAAAAGAGAGGGGAAAAAGATGACAATTCAGATTCACCGCAGAAAACACATTTCTGACTTGCAAACTTGCATCCAACATTGTAAAAATGTAAGTGTGCTTAAGGTTTGGCTGTGGAATGGTAGTGGAGAAAGTGAGAGAGAGAGAAAGCAAGCATCAAAAGGCTTTTCCATTTATACTATTTTATTGTTCAAGCCACCACTCTTTTTCATTTGTGATGATGCCTGATGTTGCTTTTTCTACACACTTAATAATATTATCAAGTTCACACAGTATTATACATATCGACATAAACTCTGCTGAGAATTCTATCATGAAAACGTTTTCTTTTTTTTAAAAGAAATCCAAACATTTTCATGCCTAAAACAATCTCCTAGTCCTAGTATATACAGTTCTCCATTCTGGAAAACAGTTGTGTGCATTATAAGTCAATTTCTATGAGCGGGCGTGCTCATGGCTTCATGGAAGATGATATGCATAAAAAAGGGAGGGAAACGGATCACGGATCCACGTGATATTGCTCTCTGGAAATAATATTTCTTTCTCAATTGGACGCGATTTGAGTTTTGATTATTCCACTTTTTTCCATTACGACTTTTGGGGGAGGAATATATAGATACACACAGGCTACGAGGCTACACACACATTTCTCCTTGAATACTGAAAACTCTTGAGGGAAGATCGAGCTGGATCGAATGCGAAAAAAAAACTTTTTCATTTCATTTATGATATTGAAATGTAGGTCACACTGCTGCCTCTAGTAATCGCTGGAGTAATAGAAAAATACCTCACTGGCTTACTTTATCTCACAAATAATCAATCCTTTGATGTTTTCATTTATCAGTAAGCGAAACAATATATTTTCCGCTGAGCAAAAAAAACTCTCAGCACAAACTTAAATGTGTCCTACAACTTTACGTCAGAGAAACTTCTCTCTCCGAGGCAATTCGTCTTCTTATCGTGTGCTCACCCAAAATATATGAAATCCAGTGAGTTGTAGGATTATCAACTCATTAGAATTCCGAGGAGGTTGTGTGTTTGCCAGAATCAAGAGTTGTTCCAAGTTTTTCTTTAAAACCATCAATTCATGATGCTACCACCAAGGAAAAGTTTATTGAAAAACAGTGGAAAACTGGGAAGTAGTATAAAAAAAGAGATTGATTGACGGTGGACCCGAGCCCGGGCAGAGTAGAGCAATATAGTAGCACGAGTCAAGTGATGGAAGAAGAAGAAAAAATCTCAACACCAACATGGACAGATAAGCGAAGAGGATAGTTCACAAGAAACCCTTCGTCAACATCCTCTCTCTCTCACTCTAGGAATGTTATGCATATACACAGAGAAAGTGAAGATGGAGTAAATACAGTATAAACTTGGGTGAATAAAAGTTAAGCCAAAAAAGATGGCCAATCTTTCATTCCGCCATGCACACACATACGCATATCTGCACTCTCCATAAGTCTAATAAAAGATTTTCGAGAGAGAAGAGAAAGTGTTTTGCTTAGTCAGTCAGTAAGACAACATAAATCCCAACTAGCCTGAAAACCAAATGACTCTTATTCGTCCTTTTTTCCTATACCCCTTTTCTCCTCCTTTCACCATCTTTCCTTCACTTCACATCCATCGAATTCATGTCGAAACCGAACAGTAAATGGCTAATTCAAGTTAAGCCTCACATCCTCCTTCATTTTTTTCTCCTCTCCTTCGTTTTTGCTATATGTATCCTCCAACATACATATATATATTTTCAAAAATATATCTTATATTTATGTTTCTTTTTTGAGGTTACTTCCATTCAGTTTGGCTACTTGGATGAAACGAAGCTTATGTAGATATATTTCTGGAGAGAGTAAAAAAACAACCTAGTCAGACAGTCAGGTTGTGTTACCCGTACTGTCTCTCTTCCCTTAAGGTTCTTGGTCAGGCAGGCGTATTTTTTTCTACTTACTTTTCGTTGATGCATGCCGAACTTTTAGGAATGCAATGTGCGATCGGCATACTAATAACACTTGTGAGTGCGATGAGCGTGCTTGGTTTTCCATACAGATCCTCTACATCTCTCCTCTACAACTTCTGTACGGAAAACCGAAGCCATTTACTTCCTATAAATATAGATATCAATGTACACATTTTTTACAGCTGAATTAGTTATATGTACACACGTAGTGGGCCTTAGTGTGTGTGGCTTTAGGCCAAGAAACCTCGGCTTCTAAC
This sequence comes from Heteromurus nitidus, assembly GCA_034687055.1. Lineage (NCBI taxonomy): Eukaryota > Metazoa > Arthropoda > Collembola > Entomobryomorpha > Entomobryidae > Heteromurus > Heteromurus nitidus. The sequence goes on from JAQFZW010001123.1 coordinate 8,138, forward strand.
TTCTTTTTTCATTCCTAATGCCATCCTACACAGTTAGCTTTCTCTCTATAGGGAATGTCATTTGATAAAACAGGGAGAAAGTGAGGGAGAGGGAGAGAGGAATTAAATCTTAAGCCTCATAAGAACAGGGGAACCCAGTGATCTGTATTTTTGTAGCGAATCGATTTTATACAACGATTTCATCTTCCGCTCTCTCCTTCGATGAAATTCCCATTCGTATTACAACTTTTTCATGAATGCATGGAAAAAAGGGGGAAGTACGACGAGAAGAAGGAGAAAAGGCAGTCACATCTTTTTCCACTCTCGCCTGGCTCTGGCTTGTTTCTGATGTTGTGCTTGTATTTGCATGAAAATCGAATATTTGACAGTAGTCAGAAAAACAGCGCTTCCCTCGAAAAAGGCGAGGGCGAGAGAAAAAAGGAGTGCGACAAGAAGGCTTGCATTTCCTCGAATAATTTTCTTCTCACAATTGCTTTTATGCTCATTTTTCCCAGCACCGGCGAGCCTCTAAGGAAATGTGGTACACTGATGAAAGTGCCTAATCTCCTTGATCTCAAACGACTAACGATAAGAGAAAATGTAAGTTTATGGTTCTTGATTGAGGCACGCGGTGGTGGCTGCAAAATGTCGATGTGTGTGTATTGAATATTGTGAACATTTACGTATACGACACAGACACTGTTTTATTGGTATAGGGCACGGCACAAATGTGTGTGTGTATTCTTGGTCCTGATGCTCCAAAAAAAATTTCATTGCACCAATCAAACTAAACTTTCAAAGAAGAGAAGCCTTTTTGGAAATGGCCTACATTAGACAGGGTGTCCTTATTTAGTTTTGGTGTGTGTGTGCATATGATTTCAATAGGACTTCAGATGTTAGTTTGAGATTATTATTGCGCTACTTTCAACTTTCCCAACACGAAATAGTATTATAAGCTATAGGCTTTTCCACCATCCGCCAGACTGAGAGATGTGATTTCTCCCGTCGTTTGCGAATGAAAATGTTCTCTGAGATTCACACTGTGATAAAGGGATTAGCTAATAATGACACCATTCTTTTCCCCATTAAACATGCATTCTCTCATCTAGTACTTTCTCACGACATCACATCACATTCACATCACCACCACCATCATCACATCACACAAAACGAGAAAGCAAAAGGTCTTTCAGTTTTCTCCACAATAAAATGCAGCAGCACGGGTTTCTCTAGACATATATATCGTACATACACGTTTGCGCTTCTAATGTTCATCTTTCTCTACCTTATGAATGTATGCGTCCTATAGTATGTATATTCTTGGGGAATGGGTGGAAGACATGTGAATGTAATTCAGGAGAGGAAGAAGATCAAATGGAAAATAGGAGAAAATAGGAATTTTCTCGCTTTCACTCTTACTCTCAAGGAAAAAAAATAAGTTAACGGGAGGAGGAGAGAGTATAAGAGCAGCTGCTGCCTCACTTTCTTTCATTTCATGGTTTTTCCTCTTGTCCTTTCTCTCTCTCCCTTTTCGCCTTTTCTCTCTCCCTCTTGTCTTCCATTGCATTTCATTTTCCAACTGCTTTCTCCTTCCTTTTTTCTTTCTATCAAAGTGAAATCTGAATGACTTGCACACTTACAAAAAAAGGAATGTTTGTAGCTCCAGAATAATAAGAAAAAAGAGAATAGTGAAGAGCAATGTGTATTTATATCCTTATGCATATATATATGTTTAAACTCTGAATACAATAGGAGTATACATACATATATGGCAATTCACTTGATATAAACTTCCTGCTTTCCTTATGCGGAAAATTCAGCATTATACAAAAGTCAGTCGTTACAACATTGCATTTGTTAGAGTAAAAAGAATTCTAATAGATCGAACAAGACTGATAAAAGGCTCCGCGACTCCGAGTCAAAGGATCTCTTTTATTCCTACAGACGTGCAAATTATATCCATATGGCTTGAGTGGAAAAGGAAGTGGACGTGTGTGTGTATATTCACTTCTTTTACCTCCGGAACTGGACATGTTGCAAAGTGAGATGTGCACTTATAGATAACTAAATCAATATAAGCAAATATGAGCACATATATGAAGCTATTAGTTTAAGTATAAAAATGTACTTTCATCATTGTTACAGAGAGGGAGAGAGAGCGAACAGTTACAAATGCGATTCTAAACCCCAAGTTCCGAAATATATTCACGGAAAATCTGTGTCTGCTTTTTTGAACATTCCAAAACTCATGTAGTCTCTCTTCTTCTTCGTGACGTACATGCTCATTTATGGCGTAACCTATTATTTGTTACTTGGTGGCTTTTTTCAATCTTGTCGTCGCACGATTCGTCCTCACATTTTTTCCCTTCTGTCTCCTTGCCTCAGATTTGTCTCGTCTCGGTTTCATGTGTCGTCATTTCCTCTTCTGCATGTGATGGAAGACCGCATCTAACCCTGAGTTGAGTAGGTACCACTCCATCCACTCGTGCCTTTTGCCCTTTTTGATAAACATCACGGAAAAAATGAGTTTCTAGCGCAGTTTGAAACAATTCCTGGCCACAGCAATTTACGTAACCTTCTTCCACATGAACAGCACATACAAAACTCATGGAATGAAACAAGTGTCCGGATATCAGTTTCCACAATCTTTTTCTACTTTTACAGATAAGGCACAGTTTAGGTATATGAACATTCCGTTCTGTCATCCACCCGCAAATAAACTGTGTCATACATTTCCCACAAAATTCTCTTTTATTTCTCTCTCCTCTGCTTTGTGACTATTTCCGTATTTTAATAACGTCTGCGAGTTCTGCGACAAGTCTCGCGTTGATGAATTTGTCGGGGATCTTGTAAAAATATAAATGTTTCGCCCTTTATTCAAGGGAGATGTTTTTGCATAAGATACACATTATCTTTGACAAAGAACTCTTACATTTATAACACGAAAGAGAGAAAAATACTAGCTTTTGTTCAGGGTGTGTGCTCAAACCGAGTCCATGACGCTTTTATAGTTTGTATCACAAGAGCAAGGTCCGTTCCACTTTTTTCCCTACATTTCCTGTCTACATGTGCTGTACATGTGTAAACACACACACAAAAGCAGAACCCCCATTTATGTAGTATATTCCAGAATCATGTGACATGCTGTTTTCGCTATCATAAAAAGGCAGCCAGTGATAGTCAGAGACTCATTTCCTGCGTTTGTTCTTAAAGCCTCTCTCCATGCAACGCATGCTTTCGTATGTACAAATCTGCACATATTTATGAACTAAAGCCTTTACTTATTCTGCAAACAGTGAGATATATGAGAATATATATATTTATATAACTTTTCATGCAAGTAAATAGGTAGAAGATAAAAAGCAGAAAAAAATCTTCATCTTCTAAGCCATTTCACATGCAAACAAATCAAATGACAGCGACTTATTGCTCCCCACAATTCAAAATTAAAATTATTGCCAAGTGGGTAAAATGCTCCGACACACTACACATTTTTACGAAGTGAACTCAACTTCAGCGAAAACGTCGCAAAATATAGAACACTTTTATATTTACAAAGAAAGTGGAATCTGCATTTACTGTTTATTGGTGCATATGTTTGCTCACTTTCACAAGTGAGCAGTCAACAGCTTCCCCTTTCCCAGAAATGGAACACTGCATCCGTCTCCTACTCTACATAATTTATTACACCAGGATTCGATGACACAGTTTCAATTGACATTATATGCCGAGAGAGAAAAAATGTGCATACGTATCTGTAAGATAAGCGGGGTCTCACTTCTTCACGCGTGGTTGTGTGTCTCATGACATGGTACACACACTCACACAGTTCATATTAGATTATTTTTTTTGGTCCCATGCCGTCGGAGGAAAGAGATTTCCTAGAAGAAAGTCAACGAACTGGATCAACAACGCGGGAGAGGAACGCGAAATCCTTTCCACTGACTTTCTCCGAAATTAGAGAGAGAGAGAAGCACGTCTGCATGTAAAAATCCGTAAGATATATCAAACATCAGGTTGACAGGCAGGGCATACCCAAATAAAAGGCACAGTCAAAATGTATGTGCACTCGGCAAAGAAAAACAATAGAAATAAACAAAAGTTGTGAATGTGTGTACGAGAAAAAAATCTACATTTCGCAAACTGCCACACTCCTCCAACACTGATCGAGTCTGCAGTCTAATACATTTTTAGTGTGGGGAAAAGGGAGAGCTAAAATAAAACTGGCTTGTCTAGATTGCGGGTGGTAGAGTATAAAAAGTGAAATACGTACAGACGCGATGGTGGTACTGGCATTAAGTAAAAGCAATACAATGTCCATACGGTCCAGAGTCCAGAGAGGAAAAACCGGATGGATTCCATCAGACACGAGAGGACGATGCAGGCTATATAGCTTGAGTCGTTTCCAAACAGTTGCAACTTCGTGTGTGTGTACTTTTTTCCTCACATTTTTCTTCTCTGTTACAGCCTCCTATTTCCACATCAGTCCAGAACAGAAGAACATTTTTTGGTATGTGAGCTCTTCCCGTAGAGTAGTAGCCAGGAAGTATTATGTATGCTGAACTAGCAGCTCCCTCAAACTTGTATACATTTGTATTTAAAGTTGGGCCGTTTTAGCATGGATATGGGCTCCATGAAGATTGCAATTTTGATAGCAAGTCCTTTCCCAATGGTTTATGTGTCACATGGCAGGCATGGTTATGTACATTTGAATCTCTCTAGCCAACTTTTTTTCTTCTTCCCTCCGTTGGAAAATGGGTTAGAGAAAATTGTGCTCGAAATGCAACAATACACATACACACATGGAGAGAGAGTTTCTATGCTACACTCTTGCTTGCTGACTGACTCCTGATACATTCCATCCACTTTCTCCACACGGTGAAAGTTATATAAATATGTAAAGATACACATAAGTTTGTACAGTGAGACAGAGACTGAGTGAAGCTGCATACAAGACATTTGGAAGAGAGAGAGAGAGAGAGAGAGAGAGAGAGAGAGAGACACGAGAATGAAAAAATATTTTCTCTGTTCCGTTTTTTCCGCTTGAAACTACTCTCTCTTCCGCGTTCTCCAAATGTATGCATGCCTCTGCTGTTTTGCTTTTCATGACTTGCGACATTCGTATGCATAAGGAGGGAGCGCGCGGTTCGGTATTAGAAGTGGAGGAGAGCAATATTGGTATTATTATGTTTGCTAAACATACACATTATAGAAGAGAGAGAGAGGAGAGGACAAGCGGGCTTTCGAGGATGTTTGGAATTCCGAAGTAGAGAATATTATGCTACATAATATTGTGAGTTGAGTGACTACAAAAAGTACATGCTTCCTTCAGTTCATGCATCACTTGGATTCCTACTTTTTTTGAGTGACTATATGCTCTCCAAGTTTTCAAACGCTGGCCCCAAAGTCCCATCTCATGGCCTTTCGCATGCCTCGGAATAGATATACCAAAAGACATATAAATAGTATACATTTTTTGTATACTGGCTGTCAGCATGTATGTAAAAAGTGAAAGTATATAATATGCTCTGTTTCAACAGCATTTTATTTACATCAAACTACTGTTTACTTAGTCGTGTCGGATGATGATCCAAAATCTACATAGAGTGGATCCAGATCAGTTCTTTGCTGGTGAAGGAAAAATAGTTTGCATAGAGCTTCTCTCCACCAAATCAACTCCTTCTACACACACAGAGAGAAGAGTGAAAGAGGCTTTTTCCTTTGAACATATGAATGGATGAAAGTGAAAGCTGTTGTTTGAAATATGCAAGTTAGTTGTGTTTGAGATGGGTTGAAAGTAGCACGAGTTGCGCGTTTATGCACATGGTCTAACTGCTTTCCACTCTCCACTCGTGTGTGTGTGTGCGCACAGTGAAATGTAGCGGAGGGAAATTGGTTCATTATGCAACCATAGAGCGAAATCTGTCCCAATTTTCCATCCCTTTTCCAATGGGATTGAAGGGGATTTTTTTCTGTGTGGTTTTCGTCCAGCATCCTGTGCCGAGTTTTTTTTGGTGGTGCAGAGTAAACATGTGTGTGATGTAGCCAATCTGGGTTACATTTAACTGCCGCTCTTCGACAGGGATGGACTAGTTTTCCACGAGAAAAAAAAATTTGCTTTCTACTTTCCCTGTCGACGTACCACCACACACCAATTTGAGCCATACTGCTCCTCTCCTGCTGCGGTTTTGCAGCAGTTGTCTGGAAGATGATGAACATTGGCAATGACACAAAATGTCAGTTGCTCAAGTCAACATTATTCATGGAACTAGTCCAAATTGATGTGGCTTTCCTCGTGTGCATTCTCTAAAATTGAAGAAGCACACACAGTGCACACACATGCTGCATGATGGTATTCCTTTGGAATAGTAAAATTCAAGATTTATTGTGGTGAACTGTACAAAGAGTGAAAGTAGTAAAAGTATAGCAGTGCTTGAGTTTCGTACTCAAGGAGGAAATGGTTAGGTAAGAATTTTCTGTCCGTGAAGAAACATTTTATAGTTGGGCAGACAATTTTGTTTCCTCTTTTTCGCATAAGAATGTGATATGTAGAGGACGTATGTATGTGTATAAGCTAGTCCACGATCTCATACTTGTATGCACTTTTCTCCTATGTTCCATCCAATGACATATTCATAAGGTTGGATATAACGTACTTTCGTGTAGTTTAGTAAAGTTGTATGAAGTGCAACTTTCGATGCTCAAAGTCCCGTCTATTTTCGCATATCCGTGTACTCATATTTGCTACTGCATACATATGCATGCATAGCATTTTACCTACTCTACATTTTCTATTCCCATTCCAAACCCTCCTTTCACTCTTCTTCTTGCAAAGAATTTTCCTTTAAAGTTTGACGGCCTCGACGTGAATATTCTCTCTTCGCTCAACGTACAAATGTACCTATTCAAATTCCACCTTTTCCGTCTCTGTCTGCTGTAGGCATCCGGGGAAAAACTTCTCTGATAAAAAAAATCAACACAGCGGAAAAGAAAATGGGAAGGAAAAACTTCCCAACTGACAAAATTTTTTTTGAGCCGAGACGTAACTCGAACGGCACAAAGATACGTGGTTTTCATATGTAACCCAAACTGTATACTATGCTGGCATGCATCTGCGTATTCGCATTCCATTGCGAAGCTACACAAAAAATACTTGTACCCATCAATATTTCCTTATTCACTTATGTAAAGGGATCTCTGGTATATTTGTCAAATCCTTCATGGAAAGTTAATGCTGACTGTCTGCACATATTCTTGATGTCGACTTTTTGCAACAAAACCGGTCCAATTCTAACAGAGACGATTCACTTTTTTAAGGACAAATTTCATGACAAGTACCCTTTCGATGACAAAAAAAACTTAAATTGTTCTTGACTGCTAAATTCTTGATGTATTTTTTTTCTAGGTGCAATTTTTGAGCAAGGCAGCACTCAAACCCAGACAGCGTTCAAGTATGCACTCAAATTGCGAAACACAGAGGATAGAAAGTTTGAGCTCCAGGCCTTTGTTGATGTCATTAATACTGCTGATGCGTTCAAGCTCTCCAGAATCAGTAAGTGTCCTCTTCAGTCCTTTTGTGTGCTGCTCAAGTAGATAAATTTACCCACTCTGGCGAACCTTTACTACGACTAACATACATGTAGATACTATGTGTATATGTATCTATGATGAAATGTCACAAATTTCACTCGTCCTAGTCAAGCTGGTGACTTTTATAGATACGTTTCAAGTGCCACGCTAGATACGAATGTCTCAACTGCTTTTTTGTCAACTTTGATTATTATATCTGTATATATCGGGTGTATTTGTATTGCATATATTTTATATAGTATCCGTATGCTTTGCTTCATCGTAATGCGTATCACATCAGTATTTAATTTACACTATGCAATGTACACATCCAAGTTGTCTGCGTAAATTTCCACCCATCGTAAATGATGGGATTGTGATTGTGCTACCAAAGCGTGTCCTCAACATTGTTTCGAGGAATTTACAAAGTAAATATAGTCACCAAAGGTCAAAGTGCTACTCTGTAAAATTTGGGGGTATCATATTCAGCATAATATATAATACACACATGATAAAGCACTTATCCAAATGAATTTCCTTGTCATTTCATCAGTTAAATTCTGCGTCCAAAAGTTGACAGTCCCTCTGACGGCTTCATATTAAATGAAAAGCATTATCTAAAAATGGGTACATCCGAGACCTCAAAGAGATCAAAAGGTTTCAAACGTGTTTCCTCCCCACTAAACATTCTTTTGGCACTTTTGTTGAAAGATAATATACAAATGTGACCTAATGCACTTCGCATGTGTGGTTGTATGGATTTTGTGAAAATAGACATGAATATATTCGTTTGTATACTTTTACTGCTTTTACAGTGATGTGATATGTGACATTACATTTCAGCTATTTAATTATTCCCACTCCTAAATTCCTTTGGCTAACACAAACCAAAGCTAACAAAAAGTACTCAAGCCTACGACACGAAGATATATCTTGTGTTCACAGAATTTGAGTCTAGATATAAATAAATTTTAACCGTCGTCGAAATCTCTATCCTAGCCACCCTGTCCTAATCGTACCGGAATAAACTATTTCGCTTGTGAAGACCATTGAAGAGAATATTCTGACAAGGAGAAAGCAGACTTGCATCTTCAGGCAACTAAAGATAATTGAAGAAATCACCCCTTCTTCCATTCTCTCTGAATTTGCACAGTTGAAATGGTGTTCCGCATGCTCGTACCATTCAACTTCTCATGTTGTTCATTTGTTGTCTACGCATTTTGCATGTAAACACTCTGAGAAAATGGCTCTAATCCTGGCTCCATCTTGAATCTTGAATATTTCCAACCAACAAGCGATCAAGATCCATCCATGAAAAGAAGGTAGTTTGACTACATCTCCACAGCTTACGAATTACTTTGTATCATTGAAAAGGGAAGAGGAGAGAGAGAGAGAGAAATTTTTTAAAGGAAAGAACACAACAATAGGAGTAATACAAATACACAAGGGCTGACTCAAGAGAGGATTGTGTAATGGTAATGGAGATAACTATAATCTGCAATGAACATAAGAGCCTTGAATGTTATTGAGCCTTCCAGCTAAAAAACAGCCGCGCGTCTCGTAAGGCGAAATGGGAGAATAAACGAAAAAAGCTTCTTTTTTCTCTCTAGCTTTTCCCCCTTTCTCTCTCTCTCTCACTTTCTTCTTGTTCTCTTTCAATACGAGCACTTCTTCGATGAGAACATTCGGAATGAGGAAAAAGGCACAACAACCACGAATGTTATATATTGAATTTTCTGCCTCTGGAATTGCTCCTGTTAGAGTAGACGAGAAAACGTGGAGAGAGCGAGTGAGTTTTATGAGAAGGAAAGGTGACTTTGCATTTCAATCTCTTTAGAGCTGTTACAAGGAAAAAAAGAGAAGGGAAACGACTACAAAAGCGAATATTTCTCTCTCTCTTCTCCTTCTTCCACATCTCCACAGTACATTCATCCTTTTTCCACGTGCACTTTTTCCACTGTCGAAAAAAATATTACAAGTTTGTGTACTGTATCTGTGGTATGGTAGGAAACTCGAAACATGCAGTGAGCGAAGGAGCGAACCCACGCATATTTTTCTCTCTCAAGAAAAGTATCTATCTTCCGCATTCGCAGAAGAAAATTGTGTTGTGTGTTCCTAATAAACTTGGAATCTAAGTTGGTACACACAAGACACACACCAATTTCACGAGTACGTTTGCCAACGACTTTTCTCCTTGAATCTAGCGAAGAGTGCGACTCTCTGAGCAACCTGACAGTTTTTTTTTCGTACAAGATGGCAAGAGAGAATAGAATGAACTTTGCTTGCTTCTTACAATATATTATCTACCTCCTCGTGTATATAGGTATAAGTATACAAGTTTTTTTTAGTTAGGCAGAAAAACCACGCTGCTAAGTCTCCTGCAGCCGGAGAAAGGAGCAGAAGCGGTGAAAGTGAAAATCCCTGGAGCCCTGTCCAAGTATAGCGGTGTGGGTATGAAACGTTCGGCTGAAAATTCATGTGCGTTTTATTTCTTCCTTCTTCTTGTCAAATATTTCTATGCCTTGCAGGGCCAAGGGCACGTAGTTTCCCTACCTCTTTTTATATTCCTAAAAAAATATTCTGAAAAAAAGATGAAACATTCACTCTTTTCCTCCTCATCTCTCTCTCTCTCTTGTCCCCCGTAGCCTCTCATTTCTTCTGGCAACAAACAATGTTTTTCGTGGGAAAAGAGCTTTTGTTGTATCGCGCGACACTCCTCGCAGTATTATAAACGCAATTCAATTGAGTTAGCTTGCTTGGCTGCACCAGTAATAGCTTCTTGGAAAAAAAGCAAGAAGTTATGATGTGTGTGTGTGTGTGTACCTAAGGACATGCTCTTGCTTTTTTCGTTAAAATTTCGCTAGCTTTTGAAACGACAACGAAGCTCCTTGCACTCCCGTCAAAAGCTGGAAGTATGCTCGTAAAATTTCCAATCTGAGCTCGCGCGCATACAAATCATGTTTTTCTCTGGCAATTGCCAACTCCCACTTTCGAGCAAGTGGGGAATGGAAAATGCACAACGAGTTGTCATCCTCCTTTTGCTTATGTAATGCTCATGTGAGGATGAAAGGTAGTCCTAGTCAACAATTTTCGAGGAAGAAATCCAAATAAATTAGTTGAGAAAGTGTATGTGAATTCCACAAGGAATTAAAAGTGTTTTACAGTTTTAAATAAAATTTTACCACTTCCACGACAAACGTTGTGCGTAGAACGCAGCACATATATTTTTTGTATACTTGCCTACAGCCAATCGATGACAAATCTACAAATCTACACCTCATTGCACCTGGTATGACTTTTAGGAGGAACGAATATTGATATCATTTTTATTGACGTGCAAGTTTATCAATTTATGGTGAACGGCATTTGAAAATTAAATTTTCGATCTCAAACAATTATTGCATTTGTGTCCACATATCAGTATAAACCTGTTCAGTTTAGAGTCTCGAAATTACTTTAACTCACAAAAAGAGAAACATGACATCATAGCAAAATTACAGACGAAAATCATACCCTGAAGAACGAGACAATTTCCCAACCTCTGGGAAATGCTCAACTTTTCGTGAGTACAACTAATCGTGCACTCCCCAGCCACGTATTTTTCCGCTTTCATGTTTTCAATTTGAAAGTTATTTGCTCCACTTGCTCCTATAAAGTGCCGTTAACCATGACTGAATATAATTCGCACGCACGCAGCACCCAAGAAATGGAAAGAATGGGAGAAATGTAATGTAGCTAATGTCGCACAAGGAGAAGTCTCTACGTTTTCTCCTCAAAGAATAGGATTACTACACACAACCACTTTCCCAAGACATGGTGGAGGCAGCGAATAAAGGAACCGCTTTATCAAACTTTCTCTCCCATGATTTATATCCAATGAAATCTCAATTTCACCTCAATAAATTTTGTATGATTCTCAATTTTTCTAGGCAATTAGTCGATTTCAATGTGCCTTGCAGCCGGCGTGATGACAGAGTATAATGCACGAGTTGAGGGGAAATCATTTATCTGAATTGCACTTTTCCCTTCTTTACTTTTTTCATAGATTTTTTGTAGCCTTTCTTTCGCTGGAAAATGAGTATGAACCTAGTACAGCGTATGATATGAAGTTTTTGAGCCGAGAAAAAAAGTGAAAGTGTATTGTAGTTTGTGTTCCTATTATTATACATCATACAAGATGAATGATAAATTCCAGCAATTTTTCCGCTTCGCTGGATTTACACGAGTGAGGGTAAGCTGTGGATATACTTCTCAAGAGAGAGAGAGAGAGAGAGAATTTGTTTACACATGTACTTTCACTTTTTTGAAGTGCAAAGTAAGTCTCAGCTCGAGACAAATAAATAGAGCTCGCACTCAGGCACAAAAATTTGTTTTGACTGGTTGGTTGTGATATGTGATTCGTCATCACTTCACAAAGCTCAGAGATTTTTTTTTCTGGCATTCACGCGTCACCCACTTGTATTGTCGTTATTGTTGATAGTTTGGGCTAATGGTGTGCGCGTTTCCGTCCTACTTTCTTTTTCTTCGGGATACTTTACTTCGGAATCCACTTGATACAATCTCATTTCCGTAATATTTCAAAGGCAAGAAAAAAAGTGATGGTGAATGTGAGGAGCAAGACATCTTCGATTTACACCCGGATTACAGAGGGGAAAAATCCGTCAGAAAAAAGACGAGCGCATGCTATTTGTACATCTACAAGAGAGAGAGTGTAGCTAAGTCAGTAAACATTTCAGCAGCATGAAGACATTTTAGATGGAAATGGGGAATGTCTGCGAAGATCGCGAGAACTGTAGCTGATTTTTTCCTTCCCTTTGCACGTGATGATGCACGCGTATATCACAATCATGATATCACATCCATCATCCGAGAAAAATGCATTCAACTTGACGAGCAGGGATGATATGTAAAAACGTTATTTCGACTTGTTCATCTCCACCACTCCACTCCGTCTTGCACTTTTTACTCGCTTGTTCGCCGTCTCCTCCCCTTGGATGTTCGGCTGGGAAAAAAAGTTTCCTTCAGAGGAACGACTCGCATATATTCAGATTCAGAACGTATTGCTTTTCAAGATCCTATATGCTTTTTAAGTTTTAACTAGAAAGCAAATTTTAAGGCACACAAATCTATATAAACCAAGTTCAAAGCAATGCTTATTCAATACTTCAATAATGTAAGCATTTGGTGCACTTTTCGCAGTATTTTTATGGGGGGAGAGAATACCCAATGATGATGTGTGATGATCGTGATGACTTTTCCACTCCGAACTTTTTAACTTTTCCTTCCTGTGCGCTTTTCCGGTGTCAGATTACTCAATAGAATGGTAACATTTTGACACTAATCTTCATCTTTGTATGAAAAGTGGTTGAAAATGAATAACTCACTATAGCTCTCGTTGAATGTGTGTGTATCTTGTTGAAAAGGGAACTACAAAAGGGAACAATTGTATGAAGATATGCACATTTCATAATAGAATTGGATTGCCAAAGGGGCATATATTTAGGAAAGAAGGAAGGCTAACTAAAACCAGATCGTAAAGGCAGCTTTCATCTTTCTTTTTTTGCCTGCAATCATCGTAAAGTGTGGGAATGTGTGTGATTCTTTGACATTGTACACGCGCGGTTTTTATTGTGGGTTCCGGTGTCTGATCGCTACGGTTGGGGGATAGCGTCGGCGTCGAGTACTCCACCAGTCGATGTGATATGTTACGGAGTTCTCACACAATAGAAAGGGATGGCTTCAATGAGTTTTTACACGAGAGGGCTGTGTGTGTGTTCGGAGAAGGGGAAAGTTGTGAAAGTTCGGAGGCAAACACATAATATGCAGTGGAGAAGTCATCACTCTCTTTCTTTCTTCTTTTTATATCCGATTTCCTCCTCACTTTGGGCAACATTTTCAGTTGACAGAACAGAATACGGGAGAAAGAGAGAGAAATGTTGAGTGAATAATTCAAAAGGATATGGAAAGTCATCCATCCATATTAGTTTTGAAGGGAGTAAAGGAACCAACAATTGTACATGAAGGCATGCATGCTACCGGTTTTCCCACATGCGTACATCGACATAAGCAAACACACACTACCGACGTTGATATTATGCAGTAGAAATTGTTGCCATTTCATTTGTGGAAAGGTGCCTTGCATCCAATTGTGCTCGTAAGAAACAATTTGCATTGTGAAATTGCAATATATTTTAGCACACAAAAGCTCAAAAGCAATATAAATTATAATGCTTTCTTGAAATTTCCCTTAATAACTCTAAGAAATCAGATCACTCTTGTTTACTTATATATAAGCACACTCTTTTAACAGTATACCACACGGCTTGGAAGGAGGAGGGAGATCATCTAAGCAGTTTTCACTCTTGACGCCGCAATTAATCTGTCTCCTCTTAATTTGCTCTCGACTGTGAAAGTAATTTAATGATTCTGTTCTGGGATTTTGGGAAATGGCCCTCTCTCTCTCCACGTCCTCACAACATATTGATAATTTCTCCTTTTCATCCCTACTCCTCTCTCGAGTGGTAATAAAAGAGCATGGCCATCGCTACCCGTTATATACAGTGTCTAGATGAAAGCATTCATCTTGTCGTCATCTACATCGAATCAATTCAAAGAATCCAATAAGGCTTCCTCTCTTGCGACAAAATGGATTGTCAGTCAGTCAGTGCTCTCCTACCTCATAACAAAAATATAACCACATATACCAACATACAACCACCACCATATATCAGCCCAGCATAGCAACTGAAACTCGTGGAACTTGATATAAGGCTTGATGACATGTCAGAAACCAGACTAGGTCGCTTTCATTCCGTTTCTGAAGAAAAAAATACGGTATCTACTGTAAAGATTTTTTGTGCGTTCTCATACACAAGAAAAGCATGCATATCCATGCGCTCCATATGGGTGGAAATGGTATTCACCATTGTAGAATTACATTCTATTCAGAGGAATGTATCTGGGTGACGATAAGAAGCATGAGGAGAGACTGGAGGCTTCCCAAGCTGCTACCAATCCAACACAATGCGTCTCCCCATGAAAAAAAGATCCTCCTCAAGATCAAGTCAAGAAGTATCATTTTTAAAAGGAGGGTGTTGCGATGAGGTTTCCTCTATAAAACGTGCCTATAAGAATATAGTTGATTGTATGATGTGATGAGCCATACTTAGGTATACATGCATATTCATTCAACTAGATTTTTCTATACATCCTCCTCCGTAGCTAATGCTCACACCAAATAATGTATTGAATTGAAAAGAGGATATCATTTTTGGATCACAAGAAGAGAGAGAGAAAAAAAAATCTAATGTAATACTATACGAGTAAGGCGAACCACTGTCACCAAATTTTGCTGATTATCCTATTTTTGCCATTTTTTTCATTTGCTTTCCTTTATATTTTCCTGGTGAAAGGGTGGAGATAGTGTAGCTTTAGTCGTCTGGGTGTGTGCAAAAGTCCTTTTATCATTATACAAGAGAGCATCGTCATCTCCAGAGGCTGAGAAAATTAACTTGCTCCCAATCATAGCATCAACATTCCCACTATTACATTTACGCGTACAGAGAGCCTTTCGTATTGGCTTTCCTTCGTACTCTCAAAATACGAATACAATACACGGATAACAACAAAAGGACACAGACCGTAGCTGTAGCACGAGAACGATGGGAGAAAGCTTCTCAGAGTGATTCATTTTTTCTCCGTAAAAAAATGTTCCGCGAGAGGAAGGAAAAAAGACGGATCAGAAAGTCATATTATTATAGATGAATGGACGACTGGTATCCTCTGATGAAATTCATGAAGAGATTCTCTCATGGCAGTTGTGGTGGTGGTGGATGAGTGCTTCTAAAAAAAGTAGTGAGAGTTGCTGTTGGGAATTTTGGGATGATGATGGTAGGCAACTAATGATAATAACATAGTGATGACACACATTATTCCTTCGGGCTTTTCCTTTTATTTTCTTTACTTTTTCATGCCTCTCCTCCATATCCCCTCGCGTCCACACACATTATTATTCTCTGCTACTTGTATATACGAAACTGATGTGTACAAATACAGTCGAAAATCATATAATATGTGTTGAGGTTTTGTTGCCCATATCCTTTCTTGTATGGTCTTTTTTTTACTATTCTTCCCACTCCCTTTTCACTTTTCCTCTGCGAGTTGTGGTGTGTATATGTGTGTGTGTGCATTAGTGCACACATTCAGAGTGGAGACTGGAGAAGGTGTCTACAGCACATCATCATATCATCATCGTCCTCCTCTCGCTGGTAAGGATAACACTGGAAAAGAGATACAGAGAGCATATAACACAGTAGCATCATCATCTTTTGTGGTTCGCTGATGAGACTCGACATTTGATATATCTTTCTGCTCTTGTCCCAAATCTTCTCGTCCTCTTCGTCTTTCATGCTTTGCTACCTCGATTAATAATGCTCTTATTGTGTGATGATAATGTTAGCTGAGAGCGAGTGAGATAGTGCGAGAAGAGAGTATGGGAGATGAGTGTAACATTGTATCCTAGAATTCTATAGTTGCTCTGATATGTGATACGACAACTGAGAAATTCTTGGCGACATGATGACAGCAAGAATTTTCGCCATTTGAGATGTACAGCAACAGTGAAGCTAGCAACTTGAAATGAAATTCGATTCTAGATTGGGAATATAATGCTCCGAGTAATTTATTGGATAGAGAAAAAAAAAACTTTGATGATTCCAATGATAGATATATACTTGATACATAAATACATATATCGAAATTTTATTTTTGGGTGTCACACACCACCCTTTTGGCTGTTTATTTCATCTCATACGTTCGTGATCACACCGAAGGGAGGCAGTAGACTTTATAAATCATCACTTGTGTCAACGAAATTACTCCTTTCGCAATAAGAGAAATGTCAATGTGGCTCCATACATGTTTGCGCTATACCGATATACTTTTGACTAATTATTTCCGACAAATCATCACAATTTCTTTCCGTATCAATTTCAAAGTAAAAGTGGAAAGTGTAGATACGTGATGTGTGCATTCTTCAATACTGAAAGTTTTTCATTTCATTCAAACATTGGTGGAAACGTGGTTGGTAAACGTAAACAAGGAAATTACATTCGATAACGTATTCCGTTGGCATTGTTCTGCATAATAAAAACTGCTATTTCTCTTATGCAAATGGCACTAGCATATTTCTCTTGTGTCGATGATCTCTTTCTCTCACTCGACTGCGATATACTCTGAGGGCGAAAGAGCGCTCCAGAAAAAAGTGGCGAGTATGAGATGAGAAAGCTGGAGAGAAAAAAAGGGAATGATTGCGTGCGAGGCACACTGCATACGAACTTGGGTGAAGACGAGAAGCATGCGGATGATGAGAATTGTGAAAACATGTTTTACGATACGGACACTTTTATGACCCTACAGGGCTAGTTTAAGTGCTCTTGGATGTGCGCAAAGACTGAGATGAAGAGGATGAAGCTTTTTCTCTCTCTCTCTCTCTCTTGAAATGAATACGTGTAAAGGCTCCGTGTGTGTAGCGTACCCTCTCGAAATCAACAACAAGTAGGTACTTTGCTTGCCTTTCTCCGTTTTCCAACAAAACTATATATATTCATTCCTTTCTCTCTCTCTAACTTCTCCTTATTCTGTCGTGTTAAAGCATGCATCCTCTTTTTCAAAATAAAAATAAAAAACGTCTCTCAAGAAACAACAGTCCTCCTCCTGCTGAATGTGAATAGTTATATCCAGACAGTGTGCACTCACTCTTCTTTGTTTGCTGTAATAATGCATCTTCCACAGAGAAGAATATTATGACTTGAGGCTGTATTCTTATTTTCTAGCCTTCTTGCTCCCACGTCCCAGTGCATCGCAGAACAGAAGAAAAAGTATGTAGTCTAGTCACAGTAGCCAAGAGAGAGAGAGAGAGAGAGAGAGAGAGAGAGAGAGCAGCAAATAGCTTTTTACTTCGGTGCAAGAGCCTTCCCTTTTGCTTGATACGCACACACCATCCATCTCTGCTATTCGCTCGTACTCGAGAGAGGTCTCGAAGCAACTTAAATTTAAGCAGCTAAACTAAAAACCATGCTAAGCAAGTAACAACCACAAAAACCAAACCAGAGACCATCAACCATACAACAGGGAAACCCCCTTGAAGCTCTCAGCATATGGTAAGGCTTTATATCAGCCAGGGGAATATTTCTTTCTCTGAATTATAACTCAACAACGAAGAAGAATGAAAAGGGAAGGAAAGGCGAGGGAAAGATGAGAAAGTGAGAGAAAGAAAAAATATTGCGTGTGAGAAGTAAGAGCTCAACTCATTCGTATGTTTCATATTATTATTACACGTATACACAATTCGTAGGGAAAAAGTACAAGGCTACTAAAGAGTAGTTTCATCATCGTGTGTGTAGTTGTGTAGGTGCGATGATACGTCATAGAATGGGAAAGTTATTTTTAAAGGATTGCTGTCATATGCCATATAAAGTGAAGCACCCTGCTAAAAGACAAAAAAAGGGGAAAAGCCTGTCCATTCAGTTGTCCGTTTGCTCATCCTAAAAAAAGAGTTTTTTATTAGATGCGCTATTTTTATACAACTCCTTCATTCCCTTTTTCTTTCTCCATGCGTCATTTTATTCACTTTTTTATTCCACTTTGAATAACTCGTCGAGTCCATATGCACAATATTGGACTCACCACATCACACACATACATACACGCTATATCCCATATATTATGGTTTTGTATATGGTGAATCTGTGGGAGTGGGAAAAATGGAAGAGAGAAATAGAAAACATCTCATTTTTCCGAAACAGTTTTCCGCTCCTCTTTTCTTGATATAAAAAAAATAGTCAGTGAGGCAGGTACATTATCTGGTCTCGTCTCGGGAAACACGGTGAATAAAAGAGAAGAGCAGAGAGCAAGAGTAATAATATATTATGCAACTTTTATTCACTTTTTTCATACAAGAAAAAAGTTGTGTGTGTGTGCGCGTCCTTGTAACTTATAGCCTTTTCGAGGAGCACAGACTGGTGAAGCACAAGAGAGAGAGAGAGAGAGAGAGAGAGAGAGAAAATTGTTGAGAAGTTGTATGTAGTCTATCTATGCGTGTGATGTTTCAACGGTTCGACGCTTAAATTTCCATATTATGGATGTGGATGAGATGAGTGTGTACGAACGAATATATCGGCTTCAAGTAAAGATTGCTCCTTACAAGATAACTTTTCAAGTGAATTTTTTAGTTGCGCACTTCCTGCACTTTTATATACATATATGCACACATGTAGTTTAGTTGATAAAGACAGCCGAGAAAGAAAAAATTCATGACTCTTTTATGTAGCGGACTATGATATCGGCGAAACCTGAAAAGATCTCTTTTGATAGGGTATCCTTAAAAGAATACCTTCCACATGAGGGAAAGAAGTTTAAAAAAAGCTGATACAATGTATGATGTGGTGGAAACACTGCATGTGGCCTTCCCTCAAAAATGAGCAATATAATATCAAAGGGATGAGGAGCTCAACGAAAAAGAAAATTTCCCTTTTGTATATTCTTGATGCAATATGTTAGTACGCATAATATGAAAATTTGTGTTTTCAAGTTTATTTCTCTGTTTATAATGTGCATTTCCTAGTGCATGATTATATGCTTTCTATTCAGATTCGGTGCAGTCAGAGCCAATAACAGTCATGATTATCCCTGTGCATAAAGTTGCATATCATAAAGGGAGAAGGGATAGCCGAGTTAGAAGAAGAGAAAAAAAAACTTTTCCATCTCTCACGACGGATATGTAGAGAAGCGCATTTTTTCCTTGTCTGTGGATATATGTACGTGGGGTTGCGTTTTGTGCGGTTGCATCATCGGAAGAATATAAAAAAAGCGGAGTGAGATTATTCAAACTGAGTTTTCATCCTGCCCCTTCTCAGCTTGTAGATATTACCTTCAAAATAGGAGAAAAGTGGAGGAATGAAACTCATATCCCTGCTATCTCTCTCTGTGTCTGAGACGGTCTTTTTATGCACACATACTCAACTTTTCATACGTCATAAAAACCGTAAAAATAACTCTCCTCAAGGATGTATATCATTTAGGGAGGCGGATAAAATTAAAGAGAGGAATAACAAAGTTACCTTTTATTTCTTCGCGAGTGGAGAATACTTATATATAGAATTGAGTAAAAAAAAGCTCCTTCCTTTTCCCCACAATTTTCTCCACCGAAGGACAGTTACACACAAAGAGGATGCAATTCGGTAGTAATATTATGGATTTCCCCTATGAAAAGTATTGCTTTCAATGAGTGCTTTTTATGGGATGTGGGCACTCCTTTCGCAACAAGGAGAAAGATAATATATGATGCATTTACTTGGATATATATGGTCTTTTTTCCTTTTATATGCTGAGGTCTTTTCACTCGAGAATGAGACGACGACGACGACGACCCTATATCGCTCTTTTAAATCCAATAAAGGATGCACGTTCGTTACGCATAAAATTGCATGATGATGAGACACATGGGAGTCGGGAAAGAATTGTTGCTGGTGGGTATGCATGCGTGTTGTGAATGTGATGTTATGACATGACATGGTCGGTTGATAAGGGAAAGTCTTGAGTGGGATGAGGGGAGGAGAGGAGATGAGAGAGAGCGCGAGGGCAAAACACAAAATGCAATACAAATAATATAAAAAGATATCTGAACTGGATGCACTTATTTGTCTTACTTATCTCGATCCTCGTCTCAAACCTTGGAATACATTACCTTAGGACGACAAGGAGAGAGTTCTCATCTTTTTTTCCGGTGAAGTTTACAAGCCAGAAGCCTGATGATGACACTGATGCTGATGATGTAGTGATGATCATATTACCATACTTGATATTCCTCTTGGCTTTTCCCTCTTTCAACTTTTCAGTTACTTTTCTCCCTTTGATCTTGATTATGATACAAGATGTAAAGTTGATGAGATGCGATGCGTGATGAAAACAAGAGAAAAGGGGGAGTCAAGGAGCCGACAAGAGGAAACAGTGGGAGATTTTGGAAAAGGCGAATCGAATCGAAATTGTTGCAAAGTAGTTATATGAGTATGTGAGAAATGATGAGTGAACGAAGCGGAAGTAATGTTCAAAGGAAGGAGTGATTTTTTTATATTTATACATTTTATGAGGGAGGAAGGAGGGTCAATGTCAGAATTCATCGCGTGTATGAAACACAAATAAAAATACGCACAAACGCTTTGAGCATAAGTTAAAAAGCATATTATGCACACATATGGTTTGGTATCAATGTTCAATTTCTGCATGAATGCGTAAATTACGTAGGCAGAATACTTTTTATAAGGAAAATCAGTCCTTTTATAGCTTCCAACTTTAAACTCGTAGGTTTTGTTTATGCCCTCATGTTCGGAGGACAATGGGAGTATTAGCCTCACCTATGTGCAGTGTGCACGCACTGGAAAGGACAAAAGTGCCTTTTCCAAGATAAAAAAATCCCAGCGCAACCTTTGTTCTGTAACATTCCTCAGCTTCTTCCATCTCATTCCTCGTGTGCGGAGCACAAAAGTAGAACAAATAAAGCTTTCAACAAGGAACAGGAATGGGTATATGATGATGATGATGATGAGAGTATACACTTGTGTACAGTCCACGTAGAGACGTGGCTCTTCTGCACAGGAGGAAAATACGGTGATGTTCCGCTTTTATGTTGGGAATGATGCACTTTTCTCAGAATGAAGAGACACGGCGACAAGGACAAAAGATGAGAGCAAAGTCTTGCACATTCTCAGAAGACTTTCTCCACAGTGTAGTAGTCTGTGTAGACGTATAATGTGTTGCGTAACTAACTTGTGCTGGAGGAGATGTCTGATGCGCTGCCTATACACATTGCATCATATTACCGAGAGGAAAATATATTTATGTTACTCTCCTCCTGAAGGAGATTTTCGCCGTCGCCTTACTCTTCTCTCTCTCTCACACACACACAATGTTCGTCTTTTACCACAGGCGTTGCTTCCTTCCTTGGGTTGTTGCGAAAGCGCACAACTACTACTATACATGAACTTTTCTTCTTCTCTTTTTGAGGAACGAGACACACAGCACGTACGTTACGCTTAAAATTCCATACGGCAACTCGGCAAGACTTTCAAAAGAATATCAAGATTGATATTCATTGCTCCTCTCCACTCTATTTTTTCTCTCCTCCTTCTCCTCTTCTCTCCGCGCTTTTCTCCCTTCGTATCATTATGAAAAAGGCGGGTGAAGGGAAAGTGGAGAGAGATGGTGAAAGTGTGGAGAAAAGTGTGTGCATAGTGTTGGCTAGAAGAAAATAGCAACTTTACACCAATGTCTTCTTGTTACCCTCTAAAAAAACTCGAGCGCTCTTTCTTGGCCAGAAACATTTTTTTTTCTTCTTTTTTTTACCGATAAGTCTTGTACTTAAAACCAGAAAAGAAAGTTTTTAAAAAAGGAGGGCGATTGTAGTAGTTATATATGGAAAGGGGAAAAATCTCGTTACTTTCTTCTTGGACCACATTTGACACTTCATATATGAGAAAGAGAGAGAGTTTTTAAAATATAGACTCACTCGTGTACGCACATTTTTCTTTTTTTCCTGGAAAAGAAAGTTTTCCCTTTTTATCCCAAAGTTGTGTGGAGGAGGTCTATTTCAGTACAAAAAGAATGTTACTCCTTTCTTTCATGTAAAATAAGGGTGACCTTGTCTCCTGTAGCTGGAGGCCATTAAAGGAAGGTAAATGGGAGGAGGAACTCTAAAGAAATACTAATTTAACTAGCGAATAATTCATCGAGTAAAAAAGTAACGGAAAAAAATGTGGCTAATTTTTTACTTGACTGGGTTGAATGAACGACAAGAGAAGGTGGTCTATATATAGCTACGTTTGATATGACTCATATCCGTAAGCTGTAAAAGGATATCTTGTGGGAATATGTCTGTGTGACAAGAAAATCGTATGAATTGTGGCAGGGATGTGAGTGAATAATAAACTCTAAAACTATACAAGCGCAATATGGTTGTGAATTGGTTTAGTACGAGTTTTACGAGTAACCTCTGAGGACATTCTTTTTTATCTTTGCGTATAAAAAAGTGTCTACGGAGCTCCATTGTTGGAGATATATTTTTTTATACTCGTGAGGCACTCTCGGAGAAAATTCATATGTGTCAAAATGATATTTTTCCTTCCTCTTCCCACTACCTTCTTAATAGAAATGAATGGAAGAGCAGGATTGCTCGACGGTTTCATATACGGAATGCTAATCGACCACACTGTGAAACAAGGTGAGGATATTTTACTTCAGAGAGAGAGGGAGAGAGAGAGACAGTGGGAAAATGGAGTCGACATACGATTTAGATTTGCGCTTTAAAAAGATGTTTCACTTTGTGGAGATGATTCCCTGTGGTTCACATAAGATACTATATATTTTATATTATATAATCTATCTGAAACACGAAGCACACACTCTCTCACATACATAACACATTTTAATGGATTTATGTTCACAGCACGCTGAAGCCGATTAGTCCACGCTGTTTCACAGGAATAAATGTGCGCACCTAATGGAAAATATCTTCGGGTAGAGAATAGTACATTTCAACCATATACGTCACACATGCCTTTTACTTCAGCTCGTTAAGAGATATCTAGACTGCGCAGGAATAATCTGTACATTTTTTTTCTGCACGTGTATTGACTCCAAGTATAGGAGAGCATGATTGAGAAACCAATACAGAGTCTTTTAATTTTCTTCAATTTTTCATTATGTGCGTCCATTGGAATTGTGTGTGCCCCTGTATTCCAAGAAGTGGAACGGGCTAGTATTATTAATGCTTCTGGCTAGTGGCACTTTAGAGCAAAGTTTGCTCTTTATCACTCCGATACAATTGCAGACTGCAGCAGTGTTGATAAAATGGTAATGATACTCCCAACTTTCATTTTTGCACCATTTTCAGCCACTCTTGGAATCTGTTCAGCTTTCCTTTTCTTTATGGAAGAGAATGAGGAGGCACAACTGCATTTCTTTTTACAAAATGTGAAATATTCTTTTTGTATTGAGTATTCCAAAAAGTGTTCGTACCTACTTGAAAAGAATGAGCACATATAGGCTTATTCACACATGCAGTACGAATGGACATGAAAGGATAATAATACCCTCTATACCACACGATGATGAGATATTTAATGCTGCAGTTATGTCATTCTCTTTTTTCCTTTTTCACTGGAAGTAATACGACACAGCCATATTCCACTTCGAAAAGGAGGAAAATCTATACTAAAAATATGTACGAGTGGGACAAGTAATCATACGCAGATATGTCTTGAAAGTATGTATTACGAGCCAAGTTTTTTTTCTTCTTCTTCTTTTCCAAGTTGCAAAGCAAAGCAAAAGTAAAGCATAAAGATTTCCGTCTCAGATTTGCTGTTTTTTTGTGCTGCAGCGCAGAGCCCAGCGATATTCTCCTTTTTTGCTGGTGGTGAAGAGGAGGAGACACGAAATGAACCCTTTCCTCCAGAAAGAGATTTTTAAGGACCCCATCGCACTCACTCTCAGTGAGTGAGTAAGCGATACTTCGATGACTTTTCCTCTTGCACAATTTTAGCTTCCAGGTTTTTTTTACCTCCTTTTCCTCCTCGTCTTCGTTTTTTCTTCTTCTTCGTCTTATGCTGATGCTGCTGGCCCCCGTATGTCCAATAAGTGGGAGAATCTTTTACCCTAATGTGATGATGCCAAGATATCACGTCCTCTCTAAATGACTTGATATGAACATGAACGACAATGGCAGTAATCATCTCAGAAAAGCTCGACGACTTGGCCAAACTGTTCTCTCCTCTGTTCTCTTCAACACTTGCACACATAAGGAAAAAGCATGTAGATATGTATACACACATATTATGCCTCTCACAAAGGAAGAATGTAGACGAGTAGTCAAAAGTACAAATGTTATGGTGCATACCATTGTAGTAGTGGTGTATGAGGCGCCAACAGACACTAAATTACTTGCACATGTCAAATGCTATGTGTACAGGCCTAACCGAGCATAACCTAACCTAAAATAGCTTGAAACTGTATGTGTACGCAAAAAAACTGTATGTGTACGCAAAAAAACTGTATGTGTACGCAAAAAACTTTATGTGTACACAAAAAATTCTATGCTATGATAGGTTAGGTTGGGCTC
>JAQFZW010001124.1:0-32850 GCA_034687055.1 Heteromurus nitidus
GAGAGGCAAATTCAATTCTGCAAGGTGAATGTACCTCTTACAAATATATTATTCTATACCCTTGGTTTAGCCTTTCCCATGCACGTTACGTCATTCATTCATTTCCGTCCATTTCCATCCATTTCAGTGTGACAGATTCTAGTCTCCCCGAGATTGAGATGATTTCTTGAATGAGTCTGGAATCTGTGCAAAATTATGTGCTTGTACATTGTACATTGTTCAAATTATGAGATAGGGAAAAGATTTGAACTGAAACACTTTTTATACTGAAACACTCCAGAGGATATTTAGGAACATTGAACATTATTATTAGGCTTGGCATTTGCTTCCCATGTATGAAATTTGTGGCTCCGCTCCGTTCAATTTCACATAATACCACAGTGACTCCAGAAACAAGCATTCACAAGATTTGAGATTTCCGAGTTACAGACACTTCTCAAAATTGCTCATGCTCATTATATGAAGGTTGCGCAGTGTTAAAATCAAGTCCGTACTTTGCAAACTATTTTTTGCAAGATCAGCGGTAACATATAACTTCTGTGCTTTCGATCACACAAATTATTTCTCCAGTTCCCCATGTGAATAATTCAATTTCAGCCGAATCAATATGAGCATGAGCTCTCTCAGTCAGAGTATGACCATTGCCAGCTTCGAAAAGGAGAAAACGTGGACTCTGGAACAGCATCATTTATTTCGTTTCTTTTCAAAGACATGGTTTGATAATGACATTGGTGTTTAACCGAGGACGTCTGCAAATCATTCTCCAATAAAATAGGATTGCATGCAAACCCTGACCAAATACAAGCACCATCTTATGAAATTACACAAGCTCAATCCCAATCAAATGTGTGTGTAATTCACAAAAGCATGCGTACACCATGCCGAAGTCGAAGCGATTATGCATGATGGCAACATGATGTAAGAGAGCCACAGCGTTTTTCATGGGTGATGGGTGAACAGTGCATCTGCTGAACACAACCCATTAAAACTAGACAATACCATGCATACCGGAAGCACTGGACTGGAATATAGACTGGATCGCCATTCCCCCAAGAACAAAAAAGTATTTCTTCTACAGTACGTAGATATATGACGCCCTTGCCTAGCATTTACTACGTAAAACCAGCGATCCAGCAGAATTCCAGTAGCAAGGGAATTGAGTATGGAATTTTTCTCACATTTTCTTGGGAAAAGCAGCGTTTCTTCGTCACCGCAATACATAAAGTCTAAAGTGCGAAGCAGTAGGTACACCTTGCTTCATCGTACAGACGCAGACACCCTTTAACCCTGTATCGTCGTAGAGCAAGAAGGAAGCGGTGAACAATGTACATAATATGCGATATGCATAACCCATAAACCCATCTACTTTCCTTGTGTACATTCTTACCTTAGCTCCGCTAACATCTAGCATCTCCTTCTTCTTCTGTTCTGCATGCAAACCTTGTCTTCACCCCAGATTGCCGCTCAAAGATGACGATTTCGCATACGGCCCGTTCAACAAAAATCCCCTCCAAACTGACTCCAAAAGTTTCCTCCAAACACCTTTTCCAAACGCTTTTAACTAAATTCGAAATGCATTTTCTCCCGAATTTGAGGCTGGTCAAGTGACATCCCGGTGGTCATGCTACACTTTTGGTGACAGGTACAGAATGTTCTAGGCTCATGGAGAAGGCGGTGGGTGGTTGATGAGGGAACGGCTTGAGCTCCGTCTACGTCACACATGGAAACTTCTAGTACAAAATCCAGAGCGACCGGCTTGTGCATACGACTCCATCCGCACAATTTATATGCATAAAAAGTATACGTAAAATAAGGTATATCCTTTTCTGATGTACTTGTCTGCGGCTTCCAACCTCGAGCTCGTTCACTTCGTTCGGTTCATTCTCCCGAAAAGGTTGAGCATTTCCCTTTTTCTCGCTAACTATTTTAGCTTATGAACAAAATTCTTTTTTAAAATAATTATCAGTGAACGTGGATTACGGATAACTGTTGAACCATCTGTAAACTTTTTTATAAGGTTTGGAACATATTTTATACATAAAAAGAGGGAGGGAGATATTGGAGGATTTTTAGTCAGCTTCCGTTTAAAGTTAGTCATTCATTTCATGAGATCAGTCTTTCTTAGTCATTGGAGATAAGCACACGTAGTATTCGTGTGATTATAGTCATTTCAATTGCAAATCTTGAGAACTAATTGGTTCGATAATTTAGGGGAAACTATCGCACTATTTGAAGGAACAGTAGAAAGGAAATTGTATCAATTAAACTCACAAATTATTTTGTTAATAATTGTCGCCTTCAGCCTTCTTGGAGGAGCTTCATTCATTGAAAATATACTGAATAGGGATCTTGTAGTAGTTTAAGATAAGGTAGGGTTGTTAAAAATTGTTGTATGTATTACTGTCAGCTGTAGCAAGGCTTCGTTGAGTTGGGAGTAGGCGTGTTTTAGGGGGTGTGGCAATTATAATTTTTGTTGGTGGATGGGAAGTTGGAAGTAACACTAAATTATTCTATTTTATTGTCAATTGTAGAACGGTGAATAACACAAATCAGAAAAATGGCAAAAGCTCCCGCAATCGGAATTGATTTGGGTACAACGTACTCCTGTGTTGGTGTCTTTCAACATGGAAAGGTTGAAATCATCGCTAACGATCAAGGGAACCGAACTACGCCCAGCTATGTCGCTTTCACAGACACAGAGCGTCTTATCGGAGACGCTGCGAAGAATCAAGTCGCTATGAATCCTGTCAATACAATTTTCGGTAAGCTTGATATTGAAAATTATTAAAGTTGATTGTAGAATAAAAAAATTGAATGTGCGGAGGGGGTATTGATCATTTTATTTTATATATGTTGTATGTGTATGTATGTTCTGAAATTTATTTATCTTTAATATTGTTTCAGATGCGAAACGTCTTATTGGTCGCAAGTTTGAGGACTCTTCCGTTCAAGGGGACATGAAGCACTGGCCTTTTGAAGTTGCCAATGATGGAGGAAAGCCCAAACTTTCAGTGGAATACAAAGGAGAAACAAAAACTTTCTACCCAGAGGAAATCTCTTCAATGGTGTTGACAAAGATGAAGGAGACAGCTGAGGCATACCTGGGAAAGACAGTAACAGATGCTGTAGTTACAGTTCCTGCGTACTTTAACGACTCGCAACGTCAGGCTACCAAAGATGCTGGAACAATTGCTGGTTTGAATGTCCTTCGTATTATTAACGAACCAACTGCAGCTGCTATCGCCTATGGTCTTGATAAGAAGGCTAGCGTAAGTGAAAATTCGCATTACTCATATTAGATATTAGTATGAACATTTAGAAGAATTTATAAATTAATAATTGACTTTGATTTTAAATAGGGCAAGGGAGAGCGCAATGTATTGATCTTCGATCTTGGTGGTGGTACTTTCGATGTGTCCATCCTTACCATTGAAGATGGTATCTTCGAGGTCAAGTCAACTGCTGGAGACACGCATTTGGGAGGTGAGGACTTTGACAACAGAATGGTCACTCATTTCGTCCAGGAATTCAAGAGGAAGTACAAGAAGGACCTTACTACCAACAAGCGTGCACTTCGTCGTCTGCGAACTGCTTGTGAGAGGGCAAAGAGAACACTCTCTAGCTCCACACAGGCCTCTATCGAAATTGACTCTTTATTTGATGGTATTGACTTCTACACGTCGATTACTCGTGCTCGATTTGAAGAATTGAATGCAGATTTGTTCAGAGGAACTCTTGAACCTGTTGAAAAGGTAAGTTTCTCCAAAAAATACTCATTTCAATTTCATACAACACTACAGTGAGAAACGAAACAAAAACCTTCATTCTTAATTTATGTTTATATTTTTTTTATCATAGTCTCTTCGTGATGCAAAGATGGATAAGTCTCAAATCCACGACATCGTTCTCGTCGGAGGATCCACGCGTATCCCTAAAATCCAGAAGCTTTTACAAGACTTCTTCAACGGAAAGGAGCTCAATAAGTCCATTAATCCCGATGAAGCTGTTGCATACGGAGCTGCAGTCCAAGCCGCTATCTTGCACGGTGACAAGTCCGAGGAAGTACAAGATCTTCTACTTCTCGATGTTACTCCTCTCAGTTTGGGTATTGAAACAGCTGGTGGTGTTATGACCACCCTTATCAAAAGGAATACAACCATTCCCACGAAACAGACTCAAACCTTTACCACCTACTCTGATAACCAACCCGGCGTGCTTATCCAGGTACATTCGAGATCTACATATGAATCAGAACTTTGCTTACATCAGAATTTAATTTTAAATGCGTATTTTTATTTTTGTCCAGGTATATGAGGGTGAGCGTGCAATGACAAAGGATAACAATTTACTCGGCAAGTTTGAACTTACTGGTATTCCGCCTGCGCCTCGTGGAGTTCCACAAATTGAAGTCACATTTGATATTGATGCCAACGGTATTCTCAATGTCACGGCTATTGAGAAGTCGACAGGGAAGGAAAACAAGATCACGATTACAAACGACAAGGGTCGCCTCAGCAAAGAAGAAATTGAAAGGATGGTTAACGACGCTGAGAAATACAAAATGGACGATGAGAAGCAGAAGGACCGCGTCTCCGCTAAGAACAGTTTGGAAAGTTATTGCTTTAATATGAAGAGCACAGTTGAAGACGACAAAGTCAAAGAAAAGATTCCTGGTACGTCAAATAAACTAATGTGTTCAGAGCTAGTTTAGTTTCATGAATTGAAATAACATTTTTGAGATTGTAATATATTTTTGAATTGATTTTTATTTTGATCTTGCAGAGGAAGACAGAAAGACTGTTCTGGACAAATGCAATGAAGTCATCCGGTGGTTAGACGCCAATCAGCTTGCAGAAAAGGAGGAGTTTGAAGATAAGCAAAAGGAATTAGAAAAGATTTGCAACCCCATCATTACAAAACTGTACGCTGGTGGAGCTCCACCTCCAGGTGCTCCAGGAGGAGCTGGATTCCCAGGTGCCGGCGGAGCTCCCACAGGTGGTAGTTCTGGCGGACCAACCATTGAAGAAGTAGATTAAATTAAATGCGTTTTAGTGTAATTTGTAATTCATCGTTCATATAATTACAATTTTTGTTAGCTTATTCTTATTAAACTACTACTAAATTCCTAAAGTAACGATCTCTTTGTCTTATTTTGAACTCTTTCGTGAATGAACCCCGTTATTATTTGCTATGATAAGTGAGTGCGAAAGGCATTGATTTTTAAATAAAAGGTCAGTACCAACCAGATAACACCATGTGAATAAACCAGCTGGTACTTTTTGAAACATAAAAACCAACTCGTTTTCAATGCAATCTTATTCAGTTCAGATAGTCTTTTATGCTAGAGAGTATTATCAAATTAGTATAAACAGAACTCTCATACATTCGTCATATCGTATAAAAACCATCATTCGTACCATGGCTCATTATATAGAGAACTCCTTAAATAGTTGGTGAACACTTCAGAAAATCAATTTCATCATTTCAATTATCGTTGTTCAGCATACATTTTAATTTTAAGAAAGTGGTTAGCAAATATAGTTTCGCACAAAATGGCATCCATCGTATACTTGTTCATGTGGCTTGGTGAAAGGCATCAATATATCGATCCTACTTCCTCACTTTCTCCAGAGTTTTACACGTAGGCTTAGAGGGTTCCAGCGTCGGTTGAATACCATGTACCAGTCTTGTCCTGTCAGCATAAAATGCATTCTCTCTTTTATCAGTATCGTACTATTCACAATGCATTCATGGGAAATGTACATAAAATCCTTACATACATCACACATCAACGGGAACCTGGAAAATCTACTTCTGCTGGAAGAGTGCGAGTGCAGACTAAACTGGAACAGCAGCAGGACAGTGGGTATCGCGTATCGGGTTCCAGCGGCATGCGAATAGCCTGAAGTAAATGCACGTCTTTGTCCCCATCAGCGTCGCTTTTGTGGGCGGAACTTACAGTCGCCCATTGAGTACATAAACAGCAGGAAATTTAAATTTGATTTAGGCTGTGGATCTTATGCAAAGTTGTGTTGATGTTTTGAAGTTTCATTTGGTGACATTCAACATTGCGAGTGCCTCCACTGAATTTACTTTTCGAAAATAAATCGGTGAAGTTAGCTATACTTTCAGAAATAGTTAAGTACCGTTCGTAGTTAACAATTGAACTTAAGAAAGTTAACTGGAATCTACTCTGTGAACAGTGACGACATACGTAAAAGGTAAGAAAATAGAAAACAAAGTTGTGTGTGTATAGAACATGAAACATTCATCTTTGCGCTTTGAAAGAATTTGACGTTTGGCGATGGCGATGGTTTATGGCGGTGAATTGTTAAAAGTTAATTGTTCATACAGTTGGCAATAGATCTAATAACTTTCTATTGTATGTATTTATAGAATACCAACAATGTCGTACAATGTTAGACAACAGCTTCTAAACATCTCCGGAAACACATCAGGGTCACACAAAGATCAGTCTGACCGTTATAGAGCTATTCTGGATACGATTATTCAAGGCGCAGAAGCTGAACTAGCAGAAAACGTCAAGGCTCTGGTGGATCAAAGTATGGAACCAATAACAATGACAGCACTCATATAATGAATTAATGAGCACAATTTTCAATTTATTGTTTTCCTCACATCTCAAGTTTCCTTTTATATGTTTGTTGTATAATAATGATAAACTTTATTTGGCTTTCCATTCCAGTGGTCAATGAGAATGTATCACTAGTCGTATCCCGGTTGATTCTTTCTGATGTAGCCACAGCGTTAACGAAGATCCCAGACGCAGTTTCAAAAGATGTTGCGCACTACACGCTGGATAAAGTAAGCGTCTTCTTCTTCTTTGCTGTCTACATAGATTATTCAAGGTCAAGGTTGATGTAATGTAAATGTGAAATTTGCGCACAGAATAGTAAAGCGAGTGTATTTGTTGTGCGGTTTAGGTTCAGCCAAGGGTAATTTCTTTCGAAGAACAAGTTGCAACTATCAGACAACACCTATCCCAAATATATGAAAATCAGCAATCATGGCGTGACGCTGCCCAGGTTCTTACAGGAATTCCGCTTGAAACTGGCCAAAAGTAAGTTTCAGAACTATTTACTACTGGTTAGCTATTTCCGAACAATATGTTATATTATTCTGCAGGACTGTATAAATATTAAGTGGTATAAATTTGCAGGCAATACTCTGTTGACTATAAGCTAGAGACTTACTTGAAAATAGCTCGCCTATATCTTGAAGATGATGATGCTGTGCAAGCAGAGGCGTTCATTAATCGTGCATCACTACTTCAGGTAATTCCATTAGGTCAAAATGTGGTTGCGTTTTCTGTGATTAACGTAATTTAAAATAAATTCATTTCTTAAATTTCATTTCAGAACGAGTCGAAGAATGAAGAGCTTCAAATCTACTACAAAGTTTGTTACGCCAGGGTTCTGGACTACAGGCGGAAGTTCATTGAAGCTGCACAACGATACAATGAGTTATCTTACAGAATGATTATCGCAGAAGGGGAAAGGGTTACAGCGCTAAAAAACGCAATGATTTGCACTATTCTGGCATCAGCTGGCCAGCAAAGAAGTCGGATGTTAGGAACTTTATTTAAGGACGAACGCTGCCAAAACCTTCCTGCATTTAATATACTTGAGAAGATGTATCTTGAAAGGATAATCCGAAAGTCTGAACTGAATGAGTTTGAAGCTATTTTACAACCCCATCAGAAAGCTAGTACTGCTGATGGATCAACTATATTGGAGCGTGCTGTTGTGGAGCATAATCTTCTAGCTGCTAGCAAGTTATATAACAATATCTATTTTACAGAATTAGGGGCACTCTTAGAAATTCCTAAAGAGAAAGCTGAGAAAATCGCTTCGCAGATGATATCGGAAGGCCGTATGTCTGGACACATAGATCAGATAGATTCTATGGTGTATTTTGAGGCAAGAGACTGTTTACCTTATTGGGATAAGCAGATTCAATCCTTGTGTTATGATGTGAATCAAATTATCGAAAAGATCTCTAATATTGCGCCTGAGTGGATGAGCAAGTATGCTGAAGAACAAATGTCGTAAAGCAATATTAAATAATTGTCCAGATTTTCTAGTTAAAACATTGTAAATTACTGCGATATTTTCGTTGGACATTGAATTTCAAAAATTAATGTGAGTGTTATCCTTGTAACACTTTTTGTAAATGTAATTATCAAATAAAGTTGAAGCTCGTTCGTGACATGACGTGTGTGCATGAAATCATTTATTTTATTCTTGAATGTCAGCAATTTTCTGTTGAGGGACGGAAGGGAAAATTGTGTTATATATTACTTTTCAAATTATTGGCGAAGCATTGCTAAATTGAATTTACGAAGTAACCTAATATCTGTCCCTATGCTCATATTTAACAATTTCGGCTTTTATCGCTTCTACACTACAAATGAGTCGGAACGTTAAATATAATGAAGTTCGCATATAGGTAGGTGTGCTAAGACGACTTGTCTCTGGACTCCAAAATGATTCATTGCTCATAGCCATTGCATTTACTCCAATAAATTTATTTAAAATGCTTAAAGTATACAGTAATACTAACAAAGACATTTATTTTTAAATCAGATCAAATAATTGGCAAAGACGAAATATTTATTTCAATTTTAACTGAAATGTTTTACATGACTAGAAGAAATCTTGGGTCAAAGTGATCAAACACTGGAAAGCTTGTGTATAATTTCGCATAAATTACTGCAAGCAACTCTGATGAAAATTAAATTTTGTTAACTGTCCACGATTGTATTCCATTTTGTATGTTTTTATACCAGAGAATCCTACAAAATGCATAAATGCACATGTGTACAACACATGTACTTCTATAACATTTTAAACTCGATAAATACCATACATTATATCTTTATATTAATTTGTTTGTATTCCACGATTACACCATATAAATTAATTAGTTCATAATATATCATCTTTATGTAAAGTCATTATATCTCTAAAGTATCCGAGTTTCTACTGACTATAATGCATATATGTATATTATGTATGGACATCCAACACGGAAATATTTGTCTCAAACTAGATCTATAAACCAAAATGGCCTACTAAACACAGATCAAAGATGTTTCATTCTTATATTATACCCTATCTACTCTGAAAACAATTACTTTTTCATCAATGACCAATTTATACTACACATGTCATCGCGGTACACAGTGGACACTAGTGGTGCATTTCAGTGCTTATAAGTAGTATGGCTCATTTTCAATAGAAGAAACGGAGCAGTTACATTTCCCGTGTTATCGTCAACTACTTAGTTCTCTACGACGAAATCTATTAGTATACAATTGGGCTGGGAGATCTTTCTTGGCTCGAGTTAGTTGGAATATATGCTCTCAAGTTCCCCCGTGTAACCCATCCCGTGGATAAATTTCCTAAGAATCTTCTATTTTTGCTTATTCATCTACCCCTGCTCAGTACGATGGCAGATATTACATTAAAAGTAATAAAAAATTATACTTATCAGAGTGACTAACATACCCTAGCCTACCTAACAATTAACGTAGCATACATACATTCATATATACATACTGCATTATTACAATCAAATCTGAATGTACTTAAACAGCCATATTAAGATTCCCCTTGTAACACATGTGTGGAATCGAAATCCATATTTTGTGATAGCACCGCTCTACTAACAATAGCCTTAAATATCGAAGGAAAGGAACATTGAATCTATATTTATAAATAATTTTTCATTCATTTCATTTGCCTAGACGTGTACAATGCAGACAGACATTAATGAACAATACACCAAAGTGAATAGTGACATATTTTTGCAAAACCTGCGAAAGAGTAGCAATCGCTCCAAAAATGGCATACATAGTTAGAGCTACAGCTACAATTTGATTTAGGTTTGCACAATTATCCTTTGTTTTCTCTACGTTTTCTTACAAAAAACGGAGAAAGCTTGGTTGTGTGAAGACTCTGGGGCGAAGTAAGACACAACCACTTTCTCCCATTACGACGATGTTAAACGTTACAAGAATACCATGAAATAAACCTTACCTTTAAACACCTTACCTCAATTTCGAAGGACAACGATATGAGAAATGGATAAGTTCTACAAGCGCTTATTCCCAAATATAACAAATATAACATTACACCCGCTTCATTGAAGTTAAACCAGGAAATCACTCGTCTACAAAGTTTTTTCTAAGCTGGAGGAAAAAACTAAAGTTTATTTAGCATTGTTTGTTTTATAAATTGCATTATTTCCACAGAGAATAAATTTGCTTCTTCTTAAACGGATCGGATCTCCGTTTCACAATCTCTGAAAAAAGTTTTGCGTCTACAAGTATATTTTGAAGTTATTATATCATGTTCATCATTTAGAATATAACAAGAGAGTTTGCGATGTATACACCAAAAAATTTGTTACACTTAATGATAATACTTTTTTTCTTAAAAATCCTTCCGCAACTTGTAGATCCTATTCTTCTGATTTTAACAGAGTGAATGGCACTGCAACGGGTGTACCATACCTTATATTCAAAATAATAAATTAATATATTTACTTTTAAATCCATTTGTCACATTATATAAATAACATACCTTGTTGCATGCATTTCGCAATGCATCTCGGGCTTCTCTTTTCATACGCATTCACTGAAAATGAGAGCATTAACATTTTACATGTTAACCCACACAGAATAAACATTTTTCGTTTCCCAATATCATGTTACGCATTTATTTAACCTTTTTACAAAACAGTCTGAGCGTGAACTCACCTCGAATGAAGTTCTCAGCAGGAATTCGAAAATTGGATGAAGCCGGCCACATGACTGGTGAAGGTGAATGTTCCCGTAGGTGAGAGAAAGCCTGGACAGGTATAGGTTTCGCCTGGTTCAACCTTTTCAAGTTACGAAATCCATTAGCACGGAAGTACTGACGACTAGCTGGAGTTGTGCCATCGTGCACACGTTGTGGCATCTCCACAAGTTCCGGGAGCGTGAACCTATTAAAGAGGAGGAGTCGCTCCCTTGGTTCAAGCAGACCCAGAGTCTCGTCGTCGTACCTAAAGCGAGTAGTGGCTCCAGGAGACAATGGGACGCTGTCCAAAGTTTCCTCGTCAACGTCCTGTCCAGGATGTGCGTTAATCCACTCTGGACCTACGGATTCCGCTTCGGAAGAAGAAGGTGATGAATTAAAGTCGGACTGTGGTGGCAATTCAGCTTCACCCCCTGCTGAGTCAGCCTCTGTTTGTATATTCATTAGGCTGTGACGCCCGGTGGCTGCACTTTGAGAAACTGTCAGACAAAATAATCAGAGAAGAGGACTTGTTAGCCAATGTGCAATATCGGAACTTTTGTTTGGTGTTAAATTTTCTATTTGCATAAAGAGACATGAGCTTGGTTCATATAGGTGCTACGTTATGGACTGCGAAAATATGGTGCTAGGAAATGACGAATTTGATGACTTTCTATACATACATTCTATATTTGGTTCGATAACCTCATTGGTGAGGCCTTTGCATTTTTACATTGTATCCTCTGATGCACACACAATCAAGATATCGTTAACAAAGACAACGCTATTCTCAGAATGTGGCCATCAAGAAAAAGCAAGATTAGAATGCTCCGGTGGTATGATCATGCTTCACGCTTCAAACTTCGTATTCTTTCATAACTAACCGATGAAACCCAAGGAGGCAACTACTCAACGGAAAACTTTTAATTAGGACAACCATGATTAGAATCGATGTAAATATTCGTTACGGAATTCACCCACATGGTTTGGTTGACAGCTAACTAATCGTAAGTATACACGCGTGACTCATGGCAGTGAAAGTAACATTCTGTACATAATGTAACAATAATAGAACATTCTGAGGAGTCGCCAAACCAAAGACGAAGCTGAAATCTGATGGTGGCATTTCACATTCTGAATAACGAAACAGTTAAATCGCCTTATTGTGCTGCAAATTGATGAACCTACAAATAGACTTATACGCATTTTCCTACATATTAGCATGGTTTTAAATTATTTCTGCAGAAGTGATTTCTGACTATGACACAACTACAATGTTCTCGTCTTCAAGTGTACCGTATCTTATTACAATTAGCAATTAAAGGTACTAAAATATTTCTCCCACTCCCGACCCATGCAGATGCAATTAGCCGTAGCTGAAATTGAATTTGCAATTTCCCCACTTTCAAAACCACTTTACTTTCCTATGCATAAAGTTTTCTTGAGTTATGTGTATTTGCCAAATACTTACATTTTAGGGTCCAAAGTGACGCCAAAATGCTCTAATGCAATTAGATTGCATGCGCTTAAATTCATGAACTCGCAAGTAGTCAGTACACGGATATAAAAATGCGACTACTGCGACAATTATATCAGCCATCATTAAACAAAGTCTGTCCACCGTAAAAGGCATCAAATGAGCTGAACTTTGAGAAGATGGGAGTAAGCGGAGACGCATTACGCTAAATGAAATGTAAACAAAGGAGATTCCTCGGGATCGAGGCGTAGACCTGCAAAAGAGATACTACGATACAACCAAACCAACAGAAAGAACACCAGAATATGAGAACCTGTGCACGGAACTCAAACACAGTGACATGACATACGACAGATGCTAAAAGTGTGCCAGCGAAACCACATGGAAATAATTGTTCACAGTTTGCGAAAGCATGCGTACCCAAAAATGTTCTTGATTGTAATTTCATGTACAACTCTATATATTTGCAAACATGCATCATATCATATCTAATTCCATAAATACAGACAAGCGCTTTGTACCACTTTTATTCTACGCATCTCGCTATTCTCTAAAAGCGTAAACTACATGTGCATATGCAGAAGAGATGAACCTAATTGAATATAAGGCAACACCCACGTCAGAACTGATCACTGAATGAGAGTTAGTGAGAACAATAACAGATTTTTGAGAGCTTTCCTCGAGAAATTAAAAAGTTTTCCCGTTTAAATGCAAATTTTTCTTGTGAAATCCATTTTATTTTGACTCTGCTCAAAAAGCTTTTCATTTTCTATCAATTATGTGGTGTCATTCAAAAATATACTTGCACGTTCATATATATCTTCTCCACCTCTTCGTTATATGATTCAAGTGTGTTCTTCTCCAAAGTTTAAAAGGTATTATTCTATTTGTGCGTCAGATGGAAAATGGGAATGCTGAGGTGCACTGTCTCCTTAAAGCTGGACTGGAGAAAATGCGAAAATAAAGTAGAGTTGAAGATGGGAGATAAAAAAACTCGACAAAATGAAGATCTCATTTCCCCTTCTCCACACGAGGACGACGACGACGAGACAGTTCATTTATACGCACGTAAATGTAAAACAATAATGCTACTCTTCTGGGCTGGATGACAACGACGTGTGCATGTTGAGAGTTATAGGGTTTTGGGAGAAATCAACAGCGTCATAAGAACACCAGTCGGTGTATATTTGCCTTGTACTTACTAAAAAACGTTCTGCTTTCTCCTTGTTTTTATATCCCAGTTGCCCATACGTTTGATGGTACATTGTAATTCGCATATGCATCAAGTTGTAAATCATTGAAAGTGGGTAGCAAAAGTGCAATAAAGTGGCGGAGTATGTGATATGGGATATAGTGATGTGACGAAAGTACCTGAATAACTTCATTACATTCATTGTTTTTTTATGCCGTCAGTCGTCAACCATCCGTCCATAATATCCAAAGAAGAAAAAATCATCCTTTCCGAAAGCATATATACATCTTACAGAGTATGATTCCCTCTTAAACCTTTATGAACAAATGTGCAGAATTCGCATAAGTACGTCTCTTCTTGCTTGTCATCAAACATTTGCATGCTATCTATAGACAGTTACATCATATTGTTACAGTGTGGAAATGGAATCTATGGAATCTGAGCTAATAAAGTACGCGTTATTCTCTCATCCATTTCTCGTTTCATTGCCACTTTACTTTCGCATATTATTTGCAAATTGCAAGATTATATCCTGATATCCATCATATTAAATACACATTAACTTTCGGCTTCTTTCAGATCTACCCTGTCAAATTGTCAAAGACATCATCAACTCCTCGAGAGACGAAGACGAAAGCGGAGTAAAAAGAATACAGTCAATATGTATATTAGTGGACTTCCTACGCGATAAACATCTTCCGCCCACACAGGTGTATCGGTATATCCCCCATTTCTCTGGAGAAAGTGAAAATCTTTTCTAAGGCAAATCTAAATGTAACCTTATTCCATTTGTAAATTCATGAGAAGTGCATATAAAATTCATATAAATGTCAACTTTGCGGTAATATAATTTCGTTTATGCCATCATAACTTTACTTCTAAAGCAGAATATAGAAAGTAGTAGGTTTCAATTTCAATTTTCCTCATCATGACTCACATTACACACATATACAGCTTTCTGCTGGAGTACAATTTACGCGAAGTGCTTTAAATTTTCCATGAGATATGTGATTTACCGTGACAGTAACATATCACGAAAGTGTAAACAGATGGAAGCTTGTAGAGAGATAAGAGTTGACTTGGTGGAGTAGAAATGCTATAATCTCAGAGTGGAGTTGCATACTGCATCTAGATTCTAAATGTAATCTTCTCTAAAGTGTTTGCCATTTGTATGCTACACGCAACATGTATCGCGTGCATAGCAAATTTACACAGAATGCCACGAAATTACTGGGGAAATAGGGACAACATCGGTTCTCCTTGAAACCTCAATAATAGTATTGTATTGGTTTTCGGATTTGTGGAAATGGTGTATTCCCAGAAAATCAAACACTTCGAATCCTATTCAGATTTTCAGACGACGTTCCTGGAATCTCTACGAAAATACATTCTTTAATAAAAAGAGAACTTCAGACTCAGCACAATTTAAGTAATTGTATAAATCTTAATTGAAGAGTGAAGTTGAACACCAAATGTAGCTGCAAGGGCATATGACAAGAGAAATTCTCTCCCAAATTTAAAAGGATAACCTTTTGATTAACTTTTGATTAGATGAGTTGAATATTTAGTTCGTTCGCTATTCCGGACATTAAATATTGTACGCTGGTCCGGGCAACACAATTACACAATTATTTTGTTATATACAATTTTATGAATTTGGACACCTACGAGTTTGTATTCATATTTAAGGCGCAAGCGTATCGAACACTCTCAAATATTAATAATGGAAGTATATGAAAAATTCAACATTTCAGCAAATAATTAATGTTGCATAAAAGTTAACACTCGGCAATAATTAATAAACTATATTGCATTTTTGCGTTGCTCGATAAGAGAAAGGTCTCAGCAGAAATAAATTGACTTTTACGCCTACTCCGCTCTCTGCTTTTACTCGCTCCTTCCATTATTACATTACGTCGGTATGCATTCTTTTCCCAAAACTATATCAGTAAAATCTGTGCTTTGTCTAATGTTGTAAACATAAGCGTGTAGTCCCAACCTCAGCTTCCAGTGCTCACGCACTACACATCACCCAGAAATGGGTATAAGCTGTATTAGCTTGTTAAGTTAAGAATGGCACATTCGAAGTAAGGACTTCCACGAAGACAACTCTTCCACGTGTGGTTCTGTAGTCTGTGGTTTCGTATTCCTTTGTACATAGACCTTTTTTATCCCATTGTTCCAAAGTCAATATTTTATAAGAAACTACTTCGCTCGGTCTCTTCTACCTACTATATGATATTGCGCATTATGAGGCGTGACACAAAACATGGGGAATACAATCCATTTACGTAGCTTTACTTGTTTTCGTCGAATTCTTCCTTCACAATCATATCACGAAACGAATTCAAACATAGAGAAAAATCACTTCGACTGCCTACGTTTTATATTCATTCATTCTTAGAGAGAACTTGCGTGATTTCTAAAGGCCCATCGAACAGGTGGGAGGCATTCAAGGAGAGAGTTAGGAAGAACATTACAGTGTTCAGTTGGGGCTACAGGTAATTTACGAAAGTAAACAATAGCAACATCAGTGATGGTGACTTATTTCCCATTCACGCTGACATGAGAAAAAAATGTATACAGGTGAAAGCATCGCATCTTTCGATTGAAGTCAATACAAGCACAACCATTCAATGCAACTCAAAAGGCGCTCATGCTTTCTTGGCCTCAGCCATTGAATTTGATTCAAGAAAAAACATTGTAGCAAAAGGCAACTGGAGTAATCAAATTCTTATGAATCATGATTCGTTGGTCACATTGATGTTATAAATGTTCAGGTTTGTTAAAGATTCACCTGAAATTCCCAAACTTTTCCATTTAAATGCGGCACAAATAAACCTAAACTGAATGAAATAAAATCTCAGCTTTTCCTAAAAAGGGAAATTAGACGGTAATGATTGCATACGCTCTGCCAGACATATTCAACAGTTAATTGGCTTGTGGCAGCCAGCAATAAGTTCACATCTTTGTACTTGTATTTGTGTGCAAACATGGATGCTTGTAATTCCTATTACCACATAGATTAAATATAATATATCCAGTTTCAATGTGACATCAGAGATGTGCTGATGTTCGTTTACAGTAGTCGCATTATATTAATATTGAACTATTGCCCAATACAAGAACTAGCACACACGTGTTGCATTCCGAGTATTCTATGACAAAAAATCTCCAATATTACTAAATAACTATTTGCTCTAACTTATTTACACAGTTCTGAGTTTTCTGAACAAGCATTCCGTAGGAAGTTTGGCTTTTTATGAATTGAATACCTTACCTTTCTATTGTAGACAAATTTATTATAATTTACTCACTACTATATCTGGTATCTCATTAAAATTGTATTTTGAGCTTGAGGAAATAGTCGTGTGTAGTCTATAAAAATGTGGCCATTCGTTCATTCGTTCCAGTAAACATTATGTTGCTTGAGAAGGGAAATCTGTGTGCCATATTCCAGTCAGGCTTCGGTGAGCAAACATAAAGACATTTTTATCCTACATCAACCATCATTCTACTTTGGGCTATTCTATTCTTTGCTGAGAAAAATGTGAAAGCAACAGCTTCTTCTGACTTCAGGGGTGATGGGTTACGTCGGGGTGGTATATCAGGCAGAACATCTACTGTTGCAATTGTGCGAGGTTACTAATTATGCGTCGAGTTGCCCCAACTCTTTGAACCACCTACTCAGAATATCTGATCCATGGATAATATAAATAAAATACCCCACCTTTAGCATTTCTCAATTTCCTCAGTGTGTGTGCTAACTTGGCATATTACAATGTATTATGTATTCTTGAAAGGTCCATGGTCCATAGGCTGGATTAAAGCCAGCCCTCGCGATTAATTTATGCTACAAAAACACTAATTGTATGGAGAAGTATAAAGTTCCATACCAATGTTCAATAGTCTAGCCTGACTTTAGAACTCATATTTTGTTACGCCTTTACACATTATATAATGCTTAATATACATATATAATATATATGAGTACCAATAACTTAATCTTGAGAACGAGGTTATAGATATATTTCTGCTTTAAATAGTTCGGAAAAACCATATATTTTTGTGATTTTGTGGATGCTCGCATTACATCACGATATTCTACTTACGCAAGATTTCA
Source organism: Heteromurus nitidus (assembly GCA_034687055.1). Taxonomy (NCBI): domain Eukaryota; kingdom Metazoa; phylum Arthropoda; class Collembola; order Entomobryomorpha; family Entomobryidae; genus Heteromurus; species Heteromurus nitidus. The sequence continues at coordinate 17,595 of JAQFZW010001124.1, forward strand.
ACAATACACATTTCGTCTGTCTACATAAAAAATAATAAAAATATATAAATGCTTGTGGTTTGTGGCTTACAAGTATCAAGTATCAATTCGTAAATGATCATCCCAATCATGGAGTTATACTAGTACACTCCCAACTGTTTCTCTTTTTTATCACCGACAAACTGTTTGTGAAAGCCTACATCTACAGCAAGTGCGTGTGTGATACCATTCTTCTTTGAACTTGATCGGTATATCGGTTATTTATCTCAAGCTAAAACCGCCTTTGTGTATATTTGCAGACAAAATGTATCCGATTTCCGATTTCTCTCTTCATACGAGCAGCATTTAAACACACCACAAAATATTATGATTTTCTGATCAATAATGCTTTAATGTACCTACATTTTTTATTCGTGGATGGCTTCCCATAATTCTACTGACGCATCACTCCTTAAACGTGATGATTGATTAGAATGATACTTGACTCACAATTTAACCGCAAAGTATATACCTTGACTCAAAGTTGTGAAATGCATCCTTCTTGCGAAATATGCGAATCCACAAAATTTATACAGCTCTACCCAAAACCATGTTTAAAAGGATCGCAGGAAACTTATACAATTGTGCAACGAAAGGCAGATTAGTGATTACTCAAAGCTTGAAATAACATAAAATATATTTTTCGTGTAAATGCCATACATTGCAAAATCATTTTTGCTCTAAAATACGTATATCTAGGCATTGAACACTTGAATAAAGAGGCAATGTGCACAAATACAAACAAGAGTTTGGCATGAAGCATTGAGTTGCTTACTCGAACTGTTTGGACTGAACAGGTGTAGGCGTGCTAACCATCCTCATCCGTTTTTAGAAACCGCACCAGTTATATTTACACTTTCACCCTTTCCCCAAACCCATCACAAGATTTTATGAGGAAGATGAAAGTCAAATTGTATCAAATGTGTCATTATATGCTTGCTGATAGTAAATGGTTCATATATACTTTAATATGAAGCGTGTTTCACATTCTCCTTTCTCGTTTTGCTTATTTATTCATGCTTCTGTAATAATACTGTGAAATCAGCATTGTATGCTCAATCATGCGAGAACACGAAAAGCCAGCTAACAGAGCTTGAGAGAGAGAGAATTTAGAGATTCTTTCCCCCAGCACGTAGCCAACTTTCCACCATTGCCTTGCCACGAAAAGGGAAGACGTGAACTGGTCTAACCCGTTCTCTGTGTACTCTACAGTCTACAAAAGAGATTTCTACTTTGTGCTACGAGACTGATTTGAAACAAGTGGTGGAAGAAGATGCAAGCTACAAGTCGCAGATGAGAGATTTATTACAATTTAGGAGGACGACAACCCAACATTAAGCCAGAATGCATAGAAAAAGACAGTTGTAAATGGAGAGAAAATCCCTTTTTACAACTGTATTTAAATCGAGCATGTGCATACACACATGAAGGTTGTAGGAGAAAAAGCAGTCATGCCGAAAATCGGATATGAAACGCAGTTATTGTCACTCTGTAACAAAAGTGTGAAAACTGATGTTCGGTGCGGTCATGAAAAATATTTTGTGTGTTGACGCAATACTCCGTGACAGATGTGCTTATGCCATAAAACTATCGCTCTATTTCCCGACTTGCCAATATTTTATGGACATGTTTTTGTCTCCAGAATAAAACTTTGACAAATTGATAGCTTAAAGCCTTGTCGATTTATGTGAAAACCTATCATGACATGAAGGACGATTCAAACGTGTCGCAGTTTCCATAAACCGCATGATATGTTGTCTCGACCCGATAAAAATGTCCCGTACGACAGCCATATTTGAACGCAGTGACATTTGCCTGCATTCTTTTATTTAATTATTCACTTTTAGTCAGAATCCACACGCAATTGTCGTGTCATGTTTCTGTCCGACTTGGAATCTTCGTCATAAAGGAAGCGACGACAGAGAGGTGCGAGTGTTGCAAAAATTGTTTGATTAGTTTTGTGTATTGGCACAAGCACTTATAAGCGCATATGACGCATGTTTCTACCACTCAGGTCTTCTAAAATGCAAAATCCACGAATATAGCGTATTTATTGCTTCCAATTATAAATCGCAATTTTTGCCAAAGTTGGAATAATTGGAAATTGATATACTCCGACGTATTTCCAGTCTGATTTTTACAATAGTTTTGTCATTTTCGTAGCGTGGTTTATACTTAATAAGGAGCTCCAATTTACGAAAATAAGCTGAATGACTGGATAAACTTTTGGGCATATTATTTTCATCGTAACTTTCACCACAGATTGCTCACTCCATTGTCCGTCGCTTTCTTGGAATAAATTGAGTGACAAAGTAATCGCATATGAATATTTAATTACATCTTTCAATCATGTTCCGCGTTCCGCCCAATACATGGCCTACATACTACTGAATAGACGTGATAAAATTCGAATTTTACTTAGAAATTAAATCAATTAGACACCCAACTTTTACTAATAAATATCCATAATCTACAACTCAAAATCAGTCCGCCTACCTTTCCTACTTTGGATACTTGTACGACAAAGTGGTCCACAAACTTGACACATTTATGGCTTCTTTTAGTGTGACAGCATATTTGTACATAGACCTTCTCTATAAGAAAAACACGTAGGAGGTTGTGTTATAGAAAGATTTCACTTGTGAAAGTCTAGTGATAGTGATCATTGACGCTGGATTCGTCATACAGGAAGTTGGTACAATGTGTTCAGTGATCAATATCAATATCATTTCCGAAAGTGGAGAAGAGTATATACACTTAATACGACCAGAAGATGCGTGGAAGCCAGACTAACAGAGACATTTTTACCTGCAAAAAGTGTCTAACTGTCATAATTGGTGTGTTACACGAGTTCCCTCTGCGATGAGAGAACTTTTGTCACTTTTCTATGTATTCCATACGCCGGCCTGGAACTGTCTGCATATCCATTTCCATTCTTTGCTCAATTTAGGAAATTATGTAGCAGCTCATTAACTTTCCCCATCTATTTTTTGCATGTTACCAAACGGAATCCCATTTTCATTTAGCTTTTTTTTCCAAATACGTTGATCCACCTACGAGCTAACGTGGAAGTGTTTTGGTGGAAAACTACCTTCCGTTTTTATGTCTCACAATTTTATTTTACCATCGAGGATACAGGAAATTCTCGTAATGAATTAGTCACACGAGTGCATATCATCATAATATATTGATAGATCGTAGGTACATCATTAACCAGTAAAATACGTATGATAAAAGCACATGCTCATTTTCACTGACTGTACACTACTTCTGTGCATGTCATAACCACAGTACCAACACGGCATGACATTAACCTATCCCTGTCCCATTGACTAATCAACTTTGTCGTAATAGAGTACATAAAGTAATTTTGTTTTTTAAACAGTTAGCTTGATGATGCCAGGAACAAAGGAGAGAATAGGTGGGTGGTATTCGTGACAGGAACTTGGTCAGTTTTTAATTAGATTGTTTGTAATGAGGTTTCAAGAACTTGCATCAGCCTTTTCGCAGATATCCAAAATAATGAAATTATTACGTTTGGATTTTATCCGTTTAACAAAATACAAATAGTACAGTTGACTGATCAACATACATATATTCAAATGCATGTACTTCAGGTGCCTCTACTTCTACATAATCCATTACATATTCATTTACCTCCATGCATTAGGGTGAAATGAGTTTGAGTTCAGCAGACTTTCACTTTGGCATTTCTAAATTAAAATTCTGATCAATTCAATCCACGCGTATAAATACCTACTTCCTATGAACAAGTCAACTAACTGTCGAGCACCACACGTAACTCACCTTTTGGCCAAACTAAATTCCGATCGTTTGTGGGAAAAGGAAGTGAGCGTGTTCAGTCCCTTTACACGACAAATATGACCTACATCGGAAATGCGACTTGACCTGTGGCCTTGGCAATTGAGACCTCAGAAAAGAATGGATGTCATGAGTCGTGACATGGTGAACTACTACTGTGCATTTGCATCGATCAGTTTCATATACAGAATTGGATTGTATGTACTACTCACATGGGAATACATATGTCATTGTAATGCAAAAGGAAAGAAGCACATACTTTGAAAGCTGCGGAGGCGGATCGTAATGACACTTGCTTACTCAAGTGTTACAAACAATAAAAAGAAAAGAAAGACAATGGATACGGGATGCCTTTATGGAAAGAGTACTTCGAAGCAGGTTCCCCTGCAAATGATTCAATTGATGTGCATGTGAGTCAAGGCTGAGTCAGGCTTTCTCGTTCTTATCTTCCCCAATTTTCATATCACTTTCTCCTCAAAAATTGAGATAGAATAAGTACAAAACCATGCCTGTGCATTCTTTTGATGATCAATTGACATAATTCAATAACGGAGATGATCACTAATGTCAAAGAAGAAAAAACTCAGATTTCTTAGATTGGATTCCAAAAAGGATTACATCCCACCCGTGACCACTACTTTTAATTTCCGCAACAATAAGTTTCAAAATTTACTTTCCTTGCTTAAATTACATAGTTCCTCATTTAGCTTACTGGGATTGCTCAAACCTGGCGTCCAGAGTACGTCATATGCTTTCGGAAGGAAGTCACAGTTGCGTACAGTACGTGCATATGAACAATTTCACAGAAAGAACTTTACTGACGGGTGGATATTATCACATCATAGCAAGGGGTGATTTTGCAATATCCGTTTCGCTCCCGTGAGAAAGAAATCCGTCACGCTAGCCACGTTTAAGTAGTGGCCATACATTATTTTAACAACGAAATGAAGTAGCATCTTCAGCTACAGATAATACAACATCATCATCTCGGTGTTCCCGGTGTGGAGATACTTTTCGACTTATCGATTTATGAGGAGATGATAAAAAGTACAACCGTACTCGACGTAGATGATACATGTGTTATCATGATATGCTTTTGTATCTAATGAGCATGAAAACTTTTTTTGATATAGAGCTACCAATGAAGAATATGTTAAAACGGGAGAATATTTAATACTATTTATGAGAATCATGCAGACTCTCGCTGATGAACGATGTGATGTATCATTCACTACGTCATTTCGTGTAAACAAAACTTGGCCATGCTACTTTGACACGAGCTTTTCACCAGTTGCGTTGGCGTAAGCATTCATCCCTCCTCTCTCGTAAATTCAAGGAAAACTCGTAAAAAATGAAAGGCCCTGGCGGATGCTGACAAATATCCAAGAGTAAATTCAGAGGGATGGATCGTCATCAGCATTAATTTATTATGTGATCATTTACTACCTTTAGCTTAGTTGATTGTGAAAGACTATTCAAAATGAGCCTGAAACTACTTCAACCTCGCTGACTGTTGAAGATCATTCAAAGGGTAAATAGTGGTGCGTGGTTTGTGACGTGGATCCTAGCAAGATTGTGGTATTGTGTGGCAGGAGTCTTACTTTCTTTTATTTACCCCAATCATTCCTTTGTAAAAAGCCATAAACGACATGGTCGCATGATTTCTCGCCTCCACGGTTGACTGACACGGTACACAAGTGAGCAGTAAGTTATGCGTGTATTTACCCCCACTCCCCACACATCACTCACACATATATATCCTATCCTCATTTCCCATGTATAATGAAAGCATGTGCAAAACACATGTATGTTGTCAAAAATTAAGCTCAAAGATTTATATCTTTTGCTTCCTCTTGTCCTTATTTGAAAGCGGAAAAGCGAACGACTTACACGGTCTGGGTGCTGCTGTTGCTGATAGGGGAATGTTTATGAAGAAGTGGAGCAAACTTAAAATGCACATAATTAATTACAACAACAATTCTGCCTACTTTTACTCTCCCTTTCCTGCGTGCTGCGTATATTTCCACCGTGTCTGTTGAAGTGCAAGGCACACTATGTAGAAAACAAGGGGAAAATTGAGTGCATATATAAGCACGTTCCTATTGGTTCCTATAGACAAGCTACGTATATAAGCTGCATCAAAGACTCTGATCCACATTCGGCTACGTTAATCCACTAATCGCAAAACGTATTGTGGCGATAAGGAAATTAATATTCTACAAGCGTTTGCTTGTTTTCACCGACATAATTACCACATTAAAATCGATGCTTTTCAAGAAAATGTATACTGTGTAAAAATATAAAGATGGTAAAAGCATATCTTCACTTCAATCTTATTGAACTCCAAAAATACTTACAGTAGTATCAATTTTAATAGAGTATTTTTTTATCTAATCCAATTTATCTGCAATTAAATGTGAAATTGGATTCGTATTCAATATTGCCATGAAATGAAATGAAACCTAAGTAGTTACATTTACGTCAACCATAACTTGAAAATATGCCATTTGGAGAGAATTTAATAAATTCTGGCTTTACTGTTGCAAGCTTAAAAGGTTAAATAAATTATTGATTTCTGTTTTTAAGTATACACGGTATATGTATGTGCACATCTTAAAACCCATCGATTTGTGCTTAAACTTTTCGGGATCATTTCCATCAACTAGCAAATAAATTGTAAATAGGGTCATGAGTTATTAGGATTGTACTTCCTTATCTAATTAATATATTAACATGGGGATGAGGACGAGGTCGACAAATGAAGCTGTCCGTGAACCATAGAGAATCCACCCGGCGGACCCATTTCCCCGACCAACAAGCACAGGATATTAGAGTAATTAATTTTATGCATTACCTTGTATTCATAACGGAGTAATATTGTAATGCATAATGACGTATTTTATGCTTTTACTGTATATCATTTTATTATGATTATCCTCATTATTCTCAGTTCGAGTTGAGCACGCAACACGTTTCAACGTTACTGCCAGGGCTGAAGGGCACTCTCATACCTTATCCCACTCGGAACCTCGGAAGATTTTTGTGTTCGTAAAACAATTGAGATTCCTGTGGTTTCTAACAAGTTGGAAGTATGCTCACGCACAATGCTTTCCATTCTAGATGTACACATAAGTAATTATATAATTCAACTTGAGTGACAATATGCCATACTCGTCTGAATGCCAAAAGAATGTTAAACACTTTCCATTTCTACATTCAAAATGTATGATGAAATTGCCCTGGGATGCGTAAGGAGCAATCAAGTGTTGAAAACGTAGACACGTGCAGCAAGGGAAATTAATGAATGAACCAATTTCACAATAAAGTGAGCAAGAATACCAGATGAATTCTATAGTGAAAGTGGGGCATTGGAAAGAAATAATGTGCTGAATATCACTTACCGGAAACAGTGTTGGCCAACACGAAGATTGTAACAGGTAGGATCGAAGACCAAACCATATTTCCTTTTATCCTCTGTTGATATTCCTTCTACGTGGAAGAGCAGATTCGTACGACGAGGGATTTCCGAGCTCTTTCCTTTTTTCAGTCGAAAGCAGAGTTGTTACAAGTTTATCCTCAAAGTAAACTTCAAAAGCGGTGTGTGAATTGTGGGTTCCTTTCTTGCGCCACACTTGTTGATAGATGATTTATGAGACGTTTGATAACTTTCTCCAGATACGATGTATAGCTTTCTCGTTTGGAATTGGGGCGAACTGAAACAATATACAAAAAGGGTTCACTTTTTCTACAGAATACCACTATTTTTCATGTGTGTTCAATATGCAAGGAGTAGTAGCAGTGTCGTGAATAGCTTGTCTGAGCAACTCTACACTACTTTGTGACTGAATGTCAACTGGTTGAAATGTAAGCGAGTGCTTGGGATATATGCGAACCCCTTGCTGCTGATCTGAGCGTGCAGTTTGTGGCAAACTCCCACACTAAATCTCAATCCAGTTGTAAATGAATGAATGACGGACAAAGTGGCAGGAGTGCTCTAATAATGTAACAATGTCATATAGAAGAATGCAAAATATTTTGACGGTTGTACCATACACCCATTTTCAACAACGTACTCCCTCCCACGAATGTATAGATTTCTTTGATGCACAAACTTCCTTTATAGTTATATGTTTACCTGTGCTTTTGAATTTTGAAACTTTTCACTCATCCGTTCGCATATTTCTTGCCAACATGAGTTAAATTACAACTTGCTATGCGTCATCAACGAATTTCTTGGGAAAACTTGCTTCCTTGGTTTGATTGTATTTTCATATGGGTGTTATACTATACTATACATATACTTTAACTTCTACTTCTAAAGTTATGCATCTAAATATAATGGCCACAGTGCAATAGATGAGATAGCATTCATGCTTGTTTCAAACAAAAGCAATATAATACATATCGTATCTACATAGTCTTTGAGATTTCAATGAATTTCCTTATATTGTGTAATGTCACACTGTAGATGAAAAACATGAATTATACATCAAGGTTCCAGAACCTTCGTCTTATTGCTTAAGTTCACCCAACCCATTGCCATATCATATGAACTTTTAAAGGTTGAAATTAAAATAAAAGTATTTGTTTGTCCTGTTTGATAGCTGGTAAGTCGTAAGTATATTTAAAAACTAAAGTCGGTCTTTGCGAATACAAACTCTACATTTCAGACCAAATCCGCAAGTTTGTTGATAGTTGATAGGGTATGTGCGATCGGAGTAATATACTGTCTAGATGAATTATTCAACTTCTTTTTAGCGTATAGGCATAAATAAATTGCAAAACTAACATATACTCGTATGCGTCATCTTTCTCCTGATTACAGCGGAGTGATGCATAAACCGAAAATCATTGTACCATCTTTAAATTGAATTTCCAATCATTCCAATTTGCCCAGTTATGCACCTCTTGAAAGACTACGAAATCTACATTCAGTCTTGATTTTCTGCCACTCTAACTTCTCCCAACTTGGGGGAGTGAAGCAGATTTACTGCAACCTGCAACGGAAATTCGTTTACATCCACTCCTCGAAAGTGCAGAATGTTCAAAAAGGAGTATAGCGAATGCAATGCAGTGCGTGGAACAAATCCCTTTCCTTCCGTTTCTATTATAATCCGTCGTCATAATATCATAAGACAATAGCGACCTACATCAGGCGGGTGGGTAGCGAAGACTGAAAGGTATATCCCTCAAAAGAAAATTACAATCCCTTTTGTAACGATTCTTGTCGTTCCTCTTCAAGAAACCATGAGGAGTGTGCGGTGCGATTGAACGTTGAACCAGATTTTTAGATTTGACATACATTTCACATGCAAGTATGTGCGTGGTGAAAGTAAGCAAGTGCTGGATCTCAATCGTGGTTATAATCAAGTGTTATGTAACCTGTGATGGAATTGCTTTTGTACAGTTAACTGACCCAACATTTCCAACCTCCCGCAACGCGCAGACCTTTTGGCACCCATCCGCTTTAACCTGACAGGACCCACCCAGTTTCACCAATATATTTTGAAACCTTCAAATTGTTTCGAAAAGGCTCACTCAAGTCATGTCGAGGCCACCTGCAGCAATAGCAATGCTTTAGGGTCCATAAAAATAATGTAAACCCTTCAATGTGCGAATGCCCGGTAATGTGCACAAAACGAGTTCCGTAATTTGTCGATTTGTCGAGTTTGCCAACCTTAAAAGACGAAATGATCAAGTACAGAAAAAGTTGTTTTTAGTTTATCGGATACCATCGGATTCCGGCACAGTGGCTAGATATTCTCAGAAGCCTTAATTGACCCGGAGTTTAATTTCCCTTCACCTAGACTTATTTGCTGTTTTGCTATACCTAAAATCATAAAGGTCCATTCCATACCGATGAAGTGCAACGTGAATTCAACATCAAACCATTCGTAGAATGACTTTAGGGATATTTTTAGCCTTCTCTCAATCCTCCGTTTTTTACTTTTCGTTGCATAAATAGACTACTTCTACCGAGTAGTCTGTTTCCTTCGTGGCTTCATATTTCTTTCTCGTTTCAAAGGACTTTCTGGTTTTTTCTGGTGGACACAATTTGATCATAATCTTTTGAACGAACGAGACCATTTATGTAGGGGATGATGGTACGTGATACTAGAGTCCATCAGTCTTGATGAAATTGTATTTGTAATGAATGTATGCAATGAATGTATACATGTTGGAATTATGTGTCTCAATGCTCGTATATGTAAATATAGTAAATGTATAAATGTTGTATGAAGTGATGAAACAGTCGCAGTCAGCCAGACATTAAACATTTATAAGATGGAAGAGAAGATGTTTAGAGTCCATTTCACGGAAAGGAGACTCGTAATGTGGAAAAGTGATTGACTTTGTGGAATTTCTCCGCCTCTTTGAGCAGTAAAACGCTGCTGAAAATAAGAAGTCTTTGACATTTACGCTAATTGCACCAAGTAAGTTAAGAGACTCTTGACAAATGAAATAATTGCTCTTATCGTTGTGACGTGTGCGCCACTACCGTGCATTCTGAAGTTCTGCATCTAAGACGTCAGAGCAGAAGTTATGTCACTTGAGTTGTAGAATACATACAATTTAACGTTATAATGAACACATACCAAATCTAAACAGGTAAATGTGTATAAAGAGTACTAATTACAAATTTTGTTTAGGTACACGTAAGGGAAGCAGTTTTATACAAAAACGTACCGCCCTGAATTGTGCGTGGGACAAAAAAAGAAGCAGGAAAAAGAAAGTGAATTTCAAAATATTTTTGACGTTGAGCGAAGGGCACTCTCATGGATATTACTTACATTGTGCGGTGCACCATGCGAATTTACACACACACACACACACACATGTACTTTATAAATCATGATTATGTGTGGACGAACGAACGTGGACATGCGTTTCAAAGGTCATTCGTTTTTCTGCTTTGTTTCCACTCTGCCACTATTGCACCGTTCAGAGAAATGAGTACTGAATTATTCACACCTTCATTTCCTGTCCACATTTTAGAATGATAAAATTGTCTGGTTAGCAACTGTGGGAATTCATGGAGTCGGGAACGTGAGTAAGAGCCCTTCCCTTATGATTTCCATGCAGCGTGAATATGTGAACAAGGAATAACGAACAAGAGACAGCACAACCGTGAAGCATTCTGAGAAGAAATGCGAAAACTCCAGAAAGAAACAAGAAATTGAAAGGGATGTAAGATGAAATGATTATGTAAGATGAAACCTCTATATTTGCGATTTGGGACATGAAATAAAAAGTCAGAAAGTGCTATAATGCGACCAGAGCGTAGAAATGTGTTGATTGGAATAACACATTTTGAGACAAGAAATATTCGTGACGCTAGCGTGTGATAGTGATTAAATTAAAGATGCCATACTAAGATACTATTAACGTGGGCGCGTGGGCATGTTTGTCTCACATGAGTACGAGGATATAGAAACTGCAGGTATAAAGTCATCAGACGAGTTAAATGCCCATATTGAACGCTGGAAGCTCCCGTCGTAAGAAACGAAAGACGGGGAATGACAGAGTGTACGTACGAAGTATATGGACCAGACTTCAGAAGTTAACCTCCCAACAAAACTCTTTTTATAACTCTATAGTAGTTAGTCAAGTGTGTCCTAGTTAATTTCACAGGTTATACAACTGCAAGTTACATTGCACTGAACAAGACAAATTTCAAAGCTCAAGTGCAAATGTCCCACTCATCATCATCTCGCTTGTCAAGTGCTGAAAATTTCACGCTGTTCCTCTGAGAGCCTCACACTTACATTATTGCATTAAACGAATCTGAGCTCACTTCCACTACTGAGCTTGAACTAAACAAACGCTTGAACATGTCCGTCCCGTAAAAACTATTGCACACTACATCAAAATGTTTCAAATGACAGAAACGTGTAATCCAAATCCACTTAAACCTACGTTTTTCATTTATGCTTAAAAGGAAATTTTTAAGGTGTTTCGTATGAAAGCAGTATAGTCGGATTCACAAGTGGAGCGCTTTTGAAAAACTATTTAAGCACAATCAAAGCAGAGCGGATAATGACACAGAACTCTTTAGACTTACATTTGACTTGGTTTTTCCTCTTGTCTCGCCCTTCTTTGTCCCACTTTATCTATTTCGATATTGTGCCTCTCATTTGTCCAGTGTAAGTCTGATTCGACAGCGAAGCCTTGGAGAAGCTAATTTCAATTCCTTTTGACTTGTGTTCTAAGAGAATTATAGTATTCTAACTACAATTGTAGCTGACCATTTGACCATGTATGACTATCCTCCCCGTATATTCTGTGCTCGAATCTAAACGTCAATATGAACAATTGTTATCTCAATGTAGTGTGCAGGTTGTTGTTGTTTTCCAGTTGAATGGTTACAATTAATAAACATTTCAAAAACTTGTTTCAATTTTTCGCTTCTATATCTTATTTTAGTGAGAAATTCGTTTGTTCTCTAAAAAATTTATACAACTAAAGTGGCTCTAATCGTAAGAACTTTTCCTACGAAGTATGCAATGATGCGGTATCAGCCCTTTTCAAGGAAATCTATATGACTTTTACGCTTTCCCTTGCTTTATACAGCCTTGAATGGAAGAGAAAATTAAATATTCTGGCTCATGCTAAAAATATATCTCCGTAAAATGCGCCGTGTGTTGTGGTTACTTTCTCCCACCTTACTGCTACTTTATTCACGCCTTCTCTAATTGGCACACGTTTTTCTCCTTAGGAAACCGATTACTGCTAAAGTTCTAACGCTTCCTTCAGTTCCTGATTGATTCAATTATTGTTTCTTTTTAACAAGAATTTGCATTATACTTTTAATGACGTTCCTTGCAAGAATTTATTGTAGAGAAGCACTATATACCAATAACAAACGCAACTGATGCGCTTGGGGTGACGTGATACAAGGCTTGAGAATTTCTGAACATAATTTCTGATAGATTTTCTATTAATTTTTCATGAAGCGAACCTAGCTGAACACTTGAAAACAGGGATAAGAAAATAGGTATATTGATTACGACAAGAGATGAGAATACTGTATTTGCTAAATTTCCCTTGCGAAGACAGAAACAAGCTGGAGAAATGTATTTTTTCAGACTGAAACTGTAAGTGCAACGTTTACAAGGCCCGCTGCCCAATGAGATGTCACTACTTTTCATTTAAATTATGCGTTTGCTGAATATTTAAACATTTACCTTCTGTGATGGTAGGCACGAAATGATATATATAGTTTTAAATTCCCAAAATTGGATTTTCAAGGAAAATTCCTTTTCTATAAACAGCAATTTTCTCTGTACCTCTGGCTTCCCGTGGTGTTATTTCAACAAATTTCCCCTTTTGAGTAACGTTTAAAGTGTTATATGGAATCTCTCTGGCAGTAATTTGATTAGAGGAAAAGTAAGCAGCAATATAGAGTTCGTGAAACTGAATGTGTGACTTTGGGGGAAACTGGAGAAAGACTGTTGGAATATATAGCTGCTTTCACTTATGGCCAACTGGAGAGCGGTGTGCGAGAGTCCAAACTTATGATACTGCTGTCTCGTTCTAATCGAACTGGCAACTGTTTTCACCTGCGTGTGTCATCACCCTCTATAAATGGCTCTCACAAAAAAGTTGTTCTCTGATGCTGGCACTCGTGAGTGGGTTACTTTCACTCTTTACAAGTCAAGAGACGTTTTATGATGTAGGCTCATAGTCAATACGGTAATACGTCAATTGGGGTGAATCTTGGTAGTCAATTTTTTGCATGCGAAAGCGACGTGGGCTTTAAAACTGCTTGCTCCTGAATACTGAATAGTGACATGCGATAAGACAATGTTGGGCGTTGGTGAAAATTCTAAAATTGTCGAGCGAACATGAATATAAAGTCCATCTTTTACAACGGTAAGGGCAAGGACCCATGTAAATGTACCACTTGTTACCACCCGTATGAAATCTATTGAGAAAAGTTTGACGCATTTACAAGAAATGACTCATGACGCTTTGTACATTTACAACCCCTTAATATTTAGTAGTTTTAAATGTGGCTCGAAGACAAAAGTTATGTAACAAATTGGTTAGACAACTTTATTTAAGAATTTACGATTGGATTTCTTCCTCACAACGGATGTTGTGGCAGTAATTGAGTGAAGATTGCGGGGGTTGTTTGTGGGCTGATTTTTCTCTTAAATTAGCTTACCCCACATTCTTCCACTAGAACATCTGAAGTAGTTTCTGTTGATGATTCGGAAACATCTTAGAAACGATAAAGTTTTCTAAAATGTTTGTAGTCGTAAACGGAAGTAATTATGCGTGTAGAGATGCATTGATAACGGGACCTGTGGCTTAGGTACCGATGCCAATCAATGTACACAGGTTTGATTTGGATGCAAGTCCTTCGTGCTCTACGTCTTCATACCACAATTTACCACATCCACAGATGTGCGATGATGCTTCAGTTATTTCCGTCGCCTAACACCTTACCGGGCTTGCGTGGGCGTCCAAATAAAAACCTATAAGCTTGTGTGTGGGTGAGAAAAGTTCGCCCTAAACATTTTGCACATACGCGAGCTACTGCTAAAGCCGGCAATTTCTATTGAAGGCCATCATGATATGAAAGAAAACTTTGGACTATGCATGATATGGTTTTGACAACCACCGGCGGAGGTATGGAGGGTTATTTGCTATCGACGGTTTACACGGATTCTTTTTGTATTGTACATTATGTACATGCATGTGTGTTCCGGTTCCAAACTTCCAAGAGTGACGGAAGGAAGTAAAGTAAAATGAAAGTGACATACATACCCACGCCATTATATTACTGTAATGCAATCAATGTAAAATGCAATCAATTTTATAACATTCCTTAATCAAGTGTGTACATTTTATAAGTACTCTATGAATGACAACGACACATTACATGCTTTATAGAAACGAATATTTGTTCTGCTATCGTGTGTCGTCGAGGAATCTGTCGACTCGATTGGTATTACTGACATATTCAGTTTACAAAACTAATAAATATGCTTGCTCCCGTATATACAACAGATACAGAAGAGACATAAGTTTTCTCTGCAATCCAAATAGGTACTTGCCCAGTGGGACAGTGAGACTGGAGAAAATATTATATTTTGGGGCGAAGTGATACATTGTCTGTCTCTGGAGAAAATTACGGCTTACTTCATTGCTACTTTGCTACAGACTCTAGTTTTATAACTGAAAGTACCTAAAAACATTAGATTTTTAAAATAATATGTGAACTATGAACGCATTATTTGCCAGAAATGTAGACTACAAGCTTCGTGCTGAGTAAAGTTTTGCTTTGCCATGATAAAAATAAATGCGAAGACATGAAATTTTTTAACAGCGAACCATAGAAGTATATATAAGTACTAGAAGAATTCTTCCCTTTCAAACATGAGAAAAAACTGTGATCGAAAACGGTGTA
>JAQFZW010001125.1:0-32845 GCA_034687055.1 Heteromurus nitidus
CTCCTGCCACGCATATAAGAAAAGTTTGTGAAACCGCATCGGACGGAGAGGAGCACATAGCACACACAACAGCTCATTTCATGCCATCATGTCCATTCAGATTTCAGGCATAGTTCAGTAACATCTTTCATTACATTTTGTACGTATGCTTGTGAAGTAAGTAACTTACATTATTATGCACTTCTAAAAGGCACACATTGCATCAACTCAACAATTTCGGGGGTACACAAACTTATATCATCAACGCATTCCTCCAGCAGCAAGGAAACCCCTTGTTCAAGTATTGGTTTACATATATTGCATTGCAACTCGCATAGTGCATTTCACATATTATCGCTGTATGTTTCTTCATGGCACGAAGAAACAGAAGAAGGGGAGAGAGAGAGATAATCTTATTCTTCTTGTTGGAAAATCTTAATGTTTTTTTTCTTATCGAGAGAGGAGCAACAGCGTTTTTCATGCTGGCAGTAGAGGATGAGGATTGAGGATATGTATTATTTGGTCGGGAAATGTGCATGTATATCTAGTTAGGTATAGAGGAATGCATATGAAATACATGTGTGTGTTTGTGCTTTTCACATAGTGAAATAAAAAGTTGTGTGAGAGAGTGAATAATGAGAATGGGATGGATGACGGCATATACTCCAAAAGGTATAACACAGCATGGCTTAACTATAGTACATGCCATTTGCTCACTGGAGATCGCTCACTCGACTCACACAAGTGATGTTATTAAACCTTAACTGTAGTAGTAATGTGTGGCAAAATGTGTGTGTAGATTTTTGCACATCCTCTCATAACAAATAATGTGATCAAAAAAATAATATTACAATATAAAATACATAGGACTATAGTTCCAGTTTGTGCTTACAACTCACATTAAATTATGAGATTATTTTGTGTAATGTGACGTTAAGAAATTCGGTTGGCCTATCTTGAAAATTTCGTTTCCAGCAAAAGTGTATATCACCAAGTTTAAGGAGATTTTTTGGAATAATTTTTTTGCATAGATGAGATGGAGATTTTAATAGATATTTCTCGTTAAAAGTGTTGTGAAGATACAACCGGAGATCTGCTGAATTGCATTTAAATGGTCTTAATATGTGCAAAATTCATATTGCCAACATAATCGTTTTAGGAGCACGTATTCAACAGACTAGAGACACAACAAAGAGATTTTCATTGAAATTACCTTATTTACAATAAAGTGAATTGGACAACATATCATGCAAGAGATTTTTTAATTGGATTGGAATTGGAGTTGATTGTGTTTTTCAATTTAAACGGACGACATATTTAGATGTATTATATTATTTACTGTTTTATTATTAGCCTTGGTCAGTGACTCGAACGTAAACTACGTCGCGCAAGAAAGAGGCTCATAGTGAGCGTGTGTTATATGATTTACTCGATTTCAATTGAAATTGAAAGTACTAAAAGACACACACACATCGCTATTAACTGTTGCATCCAATGTGGCTACAAAAGTGCAGGAGGCGACTTTGTTGAGCTTACTTGTCAAGATGAAAGTTGATTTACTATAAAAATTCACTTTTCATGAATGAAATAAAAAGTAAATGCAACAATAATTAAACTAGATGAACTGTTGAAAAAGAGGTGATGTGTAATCAAGATTGACAGTGAGTGCGATACAAGCTCGTAAAATTTATTATGAATTATTGGCCTAACTAAAAAAGGAGAATTATTTGTGTTGGATTTAGAGAGTTTGGAATTGGAAACGGGAGGGACAGTGTGAATTTAATTCACTTTGTTGAACTACTTTGTTATAAAGCTGTCACGAAGTGCATCAATACATTTCTCAAAGTTTATTCAAGTGCCTTTCTGCTCAACATTTGTGAACGTATATCTTATCGATCGTGTATACAATTGGAATCTACTCCAAATTTGCTCACTCGACTCGGCAAGTAATTTATATAAGGCTGGAATTTTTGGATTCTATTTTAATCGGTAAGAAATTTTAGCTTGTTAAAATCATAGTATTTTGAAAAATGTGATTCCTACATGTATCAGCTTATATACATGCGCATACTCGTAAAGCAGTCAATAGTTACTTTCTAATACTGTGGTTGACTCTCCTCGTCGAGCCTTATCTTGAAATGAGTTACTAATTCTGAGAAAACTACCTATTTTGGGTCAATTATTTATAAGTTATGAGCGTCTGCTTAACCCATTTTTTTTCTTAAAATGATCATAACTCCTCCCCCTTGGCGAATTACAAATTACGTTTGCCATGCCATGAATGACTATACACGACGACATCGTCTGCTGACCTTAATAGCATTTTTCTCACAGCCAATTTTATGGCAGTCATGATTCACACGGAAAAATCTGGAAGTGGCTAAAAATTCCCATTCATTAACTTACAACTTACGTAAGTCGGTCATATACACACGAGTAAAGCTTAAAGTTAATGTTCAAAGCAATGTTATATATTTCAGTTCGTGCATGCATTCTCAATATTCTCATCACTACCTTTACAGAATCGCATTTATGCTACGGGAATTGACGAATATTCCACTCGAGTAATTACTCAAAACAGAATTTTTTTAGTGTCTCAAGCAGTAAAGTAAATCCGTTTGACTCAGTTTGACATAAAACCAGTAGTCGTATATGGACATGGACGATGGCATTATATCCAAGCGTTCAACTTCTCTTATCACTTTCCATGCGACTTCCTGCAATCATTCACATTTCACGGCAAAGCAAAGCTCGTTTGAGTTTTGAGTGTTATCGTTATCGTACTTTTATATGTATGCCATTCAGTGGTTACATGCAAACCAAACATTATTGACAAACAAGTTCACTAAATAGTCGAGAATAAGTGACTAATTTCTACTGGATGTGTTGAACACAGGCAGAGCGAACTATATTTTTTTAACCATCTGACATCTGACAAACTTTTATCATGTCATCGTATCCATTCCTCTTGGTACATATCCACCCATTGACCTCTACAAACAAACCGTAAATGAGAGTGAGAGAGCTGTCAATTTTCATAGTAAGCTTCTGTGCGGAGCGAACTACAGCGTAGTAAAACATACACCCCAAAAGAATGCTTATTGTATCGCTATTTCAGTATCTGTGCTCCGCTGGATATCAACTATTTTCAGACCACTTGTCATTATTATAGTCATCTGCAATAACTAAAGTATTTTAGCGGTCTGTGCAAATTCACCAGATTATCTCAATATAATGTGTTATATGCTAATTCCAATTTCATTCATGCTCTTGAAGCTTTAAAAAAATCTGTATGAAGGATCATCAAGATAATAAAAAGCTTCTACTGCTGCTACTCCATGATGGTAGACAGTTTCGTGCCATTTACTAGCTCGAAACATTAAATACTTTACTATCATGAATGGAATCAGCTTATTCGCAACTCCAACTCGACACATTTCAGTTCACTTCATTCATTTTGCTATAGTGCACTGCACTACTTACTAAAATTAGCTTAATCTCAAGCTACACATCTCCGCTGGTCCGGTATAGGCTTTGTCAGTGTGACTTTTGAATAGCAGTTCATTTACTAAATGAATGATGATTGAATTTGCTCTACCACTCACTGCCTCTCACACGATTGCATATAGGGAGTAGTATAATATGCTGCTACAGCGTGCAAAAAGTCAAGGAAAGACGAGGACAAGGGAGAAATGTAATATAGCACGTTCTATGAATTGCTGCTAAATGATTAATGAACCATTTTACTATATACATCTTTTCTGCGAGTATTATGACCATGGATTATGCATAATAAGTTTAAAAAGTGTTGTGCATGATAAACTCATTGGATTCACAACTAAGCTGGATTATTGGATTGAGTTAACTGTAATATCATATTTCATGATTTATGCAGGCAAAGGCAAACGTTGATGAGCGAAAAATATAATATATGATTTGTGTTTATGAATTTTTCCTTTGAAATGTGTGAGGAAGAAATTGAATATGAGAGGCTGATGTAACACATACACTATATTCAAAGAGTGTTCCCGTTTGCGTATTTTTTTTTGTTCAGAACCAATATTGAAATATGGGCTGAGGATATGGAAAGTCAATTAAAACGTTATGTATGAGGACTCATGTTTGAACTTGTGCTCAAAAACTAATCAAATGCTTGAGAGTTTGAGCTGAATTTTTTTTGTGACATGGTAAATAATATGGCATGTTGATGATAACACCACACCACCAAAATGTCAAATCCCGCTTGCTACTGTATTTACTTTATTAGCTTTTGGTCTAACTATCGCTCCTACTTTATGCTTTTACCATTTTCAAACTATAACGATAATAGCATATATGCATTCATTTTCTGAAATGACGTGATGAAAGCACGTATTAGAATTCCTTGAAGCGTGTGGCGTGACGTGCATATCACAACATCGTGGCAAATTGAAGGGAGTATATGTTTCTCAATTGAGACACATGCATGTAAAGATCCTGTGAATAATATAATATGCTTTCATTGATTTTGCACTGCAACTCACTCCTGCTGCCTTCGCAATGACTGGCAAATGATGAATAACACCAACTCGAACAATTCAATTCAAAAGGTTCCGGATGCATCTTGATACACCACAAGTGGAAAATACAATTGTGATGTCAGTGATGTGGTTGTGTGCAAGACACAAACACATTCTCTCGTCTTGATATGGGCTTGAGGGTGTGTCCCCCGTTTTGCCAATTCTGTCCAGTAAAGATTTTTTTAGAGGGTTTGTGGTTACATTACGATGTTGATGAATGACAAGACAGATAAGATTGCCACAAGTACCTAACTCTTGTGTGAATGCACAGTTTTGTGCTTTACTAGACAAAAGGGATTTTCTTGAAATAAAAAGTAGAGTTGTGTATCGTAAAAAAGAGAGTACATGCCATTTCAACTGATAAATGCCTGATGAAACTAATCTCGTGCACAACTTCCTTTTTAACATCCAAACATAATGCTCATAATCACTATTTTATTGTCAGCTTACGGCAAGTGAGAGAGAGAAAAAAAGTTCAAGAAATGAACCAACTGAGCAAAGGCGATAATATGACTTTTACTACGCGTTTCCTTGTGTTTGGGTTTTCTGTCTGAGAGTTCCTCATTTCATCATTAAATTCTCCATGCATCTTCCTTCGTAAATATTCCATTGCAGATTTGTTTTCGGCATATGTCAATGTGGTCCATGTGCCACTAAAAGAAGCAGACGAAGTGGCAGATGTTTGATAATTTCTATAGTATAATGCACCTATTATAAAGGATTAGGATGACTGTAGGAGTAAAAGTGTTTTTGAGAGGTTCGTCTCAATAATACATGGATGGTTTTGATGATTTGAGGGATGAACAAGTTCGTTCACAGTAATCTTAATGGGAATGCCAGAAACATGCTCCATTTTAATAAAAGAGTGTTTCTACGATTTTGCTTATTATTTCATGATGATTCGTATTCAAGTTGGGGAGAACATCTGCGACCTCGCATCTTCACTAATGCTAATAAAAGAGCGTTTTCTGTTTGTAATCAGTGAGTGAACCGAGCAGTTCTCTTTTTTTCTATCGGAAGTCATAAAGACGTACTTAACTCCTGATTTGTAATAGCTCAAGTTTTTTTCTTTACCTTTCAATATTTTAGTTCACCACGCACATCTGCCTCCAAGCAATCTGTCTCGAATGAAGAGCTTGAATGGAGATGATGATGGTTTTTGTTTGGAAATATTTTACAGCATTTGTACAGATATATGCCTACATTGACAACTTACTCTGAATGCTATCTCACATCCAAAGCAGAAAGCACCACCACCTCCAACGCTGCATCACCCATATCAGAATTTCGGGCGTGCGCTGAGTGAGTAATATGTATAATGTGTGCTTAAAAGCTAAAACAAGAGGTTGGCCAAATAAAACTGTTCATATGTCTTACGATGAAGCATTTTGTGACTGCGACAATTTTTTTGTCAAATAATTTTGCTGCAATCAAATCCAACTCATTTCCTGGTTGCCTTTCAACGAAATGAAGCGACATTTACCGCTGCTTTAAAACTCACTGAAATTACGTTTTTTTGCGCTTGGAGTTTTTTTGCTAATTTATTTGTTGCAGTTCCTTGAAAACACATTTGCTAAATGTCTAGTTAAAGATTATCTCAACTTTTTTACAACTTGAGATGGCAAACGCACTTGAGGAGACTCAACAAGTCTGAGTATAGTAGGTTTGTAGGAGGAACGTTTATAAAAAAGTATATATCATTTCACACGACTCATCATTCATCAATCGTAAAGAACATTTTTTCGCTTTATGATTCAGCCGAGAGTGACATCAAGAGTACAGGTGATGGTGAGGTGACACGTCACAAGCTATCATGACATAACATTTTTATAGTTTCGCTATCAATGCATCCATCATAGCGTGATGTCAACCACTAGAGGATAACGATTTGACTTGTCGTCATTTTTTTTGTTTTGGCCTACATAAAAAGGTCGATATTACTATTACTACATTTGCTGATTGTGGAAGTAGCTATTTTTACCAGAGGGAAGCATTTTTTACCTGTTGTGCAGTTAAGTGTGGATTGCATGAGAGAGTATTGTTTCATACAAAAAAAGAGTTGTGTCATGTCATTATTTACAATCATTTCGCATCAAATCATATCTCAGAATGTCTCTGTAACCTATTATTTTAATGAAAATAAGTTCCACTGATACTGAAATATAATAAAGGGAGATTTTGAAATGTGTGGGAGTATATAATCATGATCAACTTTTGATGAGACTGATGATAGAAAATGGAGGTAGTATTCAATGGAAAAAATATGATGCACGTAGGTGGAATAATTATTAATATTTCACATTTTTTAAGAAGTACACTTCTTTTACCTCATGTGAGTGAGAGCAATTGAATTGGTACGCAGTAAACCTCTCCAGCAAGCTTGATACTTAAATATAAGCTGTTTAAATATAACGATGATGGATTATATGCACTCAAGGCATATGCCACACAATGATCATGTCATGCAAATGAAGATATCTACAACAATCATGCTCCTTTTTAGTGCTCAATTTCATTTTTCATTCAAGAGCACAACTTTTTTTAACATTAAAAAGTTATCATTGTTGAGCAATCTTCAGCAGGAGTATTTTTTTCAAGAAGGCTGGCATTTTTGTATGTACTTTGATGTGGGCACAAACTATATAAAATGTAGACGATGATGGTGAAGAAGTGGGGAAATTTTGTGAATGACTATCTCTTAGCTTAAAATGTTGTCAACGCCAAATTCCCTTTTTTCTGCTCACTTTGCTCCGCACTGACGTAAGAACCGCTTGTCTTAACACCCAAGTTCATATTCCTCATTTTTCGTAAATGACTGTATTTCCTAAGGCTGGGTTTGACTTTGTGCTTTACACTTTTTTCACTCTCTCAAACCCAAATCTAAGTAGGAGTGATAGCGAGCATACTTATATATGGTCCACCTGGTGTACACAACGACATACAATATATATGGTACACAATATTATCCTGTTGACTGTCGGTGTCGACTATTTCTTAGAATTGGCCAAGAGTTCCTGTGCAGTCGCTGTGGTCTATTATGTGACGCTGTAAATTCCGTTTGGCATGATGAAGAGGATGAAGGTTTTTTTCTCTGTGGCTTTTGGTGACGATGGCACAAGTAGAAAAGTCAAGTTAAAAACTAAACAAGCTGCTGCATACTTTCGTGATATCATTGCTCATCCTTCTACAATACGAAATATGTGCGCACTCTCGGATAGAGGTAAAAGCTCATATCGTATTATTTAACCTCACCTCATTTTTCCAACTTGTGCAAAAAAACGGTTGATGTATACTCTCTCATGTGATGATGTGGATTTCAAGAAGATTGCACATGAAAATGCATATATTATACATACTAGTATACTGAGATTTTTTGTGTGGAATTAAAAGGGAATGAGTCATATCATAAAAATATAATCCACACAAAACTCACTCACTCTCTCTGTATCACTGCTCAGGGTGCAATGTACATCTGCCTACATCATATGACCAGGGAAAGATGAGCATAGCCTCTATTTCAGACAATGAGTTTGATGTTGGACTTGTTTTCTGCAAATATTGCATTGCATCACAATCAAAAAGGTTTTATGGAGCCATTCTTACCTTGCTCGTCTTCTCTCTCCATTTTTATGCCCTTATTATTCCTGCTCCCCTGCTTGTCTCCTCATTGTTTTTCTAATAGGGCAAGCATAACAATTTTTTTGACCTTATAAAGTCAATATAGTATAGACGTGTTTTCTCTACTCCATCTCTGACCATCTTGGTCCCTTGTGTGTGTGCGTAATAAAACTACGGAGGAAAAAATCCAAAATGCGAGAGGAATGTGTGAGCTAAAGTAAAAGATGATGTTATGACGGTCAGGAATTTTAAATGTGTATACACACTTGTCTCACAAGCGCAAATAGAAGTACGGTACTGGGTAAAAAAGGTAAGGTACTTGTACGCTAAATATCTTGTTGGAGTAGTCCACGTCCTCATATCCCTATGCACCGATAACATTTCTCAAGGATCTTGAAGGTACAGTAAACTAGACGAAAGAATAAAAATTGCAACCGTCATCATATCATCAATGTTTCTACACTGCTGTCATTGGTTTAAAAGAATCATTGCCACTACGACTGCACTGACAAGCTTATTATGTCGATCGATGATACTGCATTTTTTTAACAATTTCACCAATAGGGGCCAAACATTAGTAAATGAGTAATAACCATGTATATGCTCATATTATCATAATGATCATCACTTCATACAATATGTACTTGTTGAAGGTTTTGCTAAATGCCGGTCTCCCCACTTCGCCGTCCTATTCTTTTCTCGTCGCCCGTGCAAAAAAGAAAAAGAAAGAAAAAGAAACGGGAGCAGTTGTACAGCTACAACTACCTGCTTTTACTACCACGACGAAATGAGAAACACGAAGAAAGAATAGCTGAACATGAGCAACATATTGCACAACTCTGCTAACTAGTCAAGTTGAAGAAGATTTTTTCGAGGGATTGTCGGTTGTAAAATCGAATGATATGTGGAGAGCATATTAGCTGAAAAGATGAGTTCTGTCAACTCTATACCAACATACTTTTTAGGAACTGGGCTAGGTTAGGTTTTTCCCAGAGAGTTGTAAAGTCTTATTCTTCTTTGCAGTAATTCGTGAGAAAACGAAAAAGGAATTATGTTTTCGATGGAGGCATGCTGATTTCGTTGGTTTGTCTTTGTGTATGCAATGTTGAAATAAGGAATGTTAAATACAATTTTTTGGTATTTTTGCACACAGAAGAAGAGAGGAGTATGTTTTTTCTCTTCTCTAACAGTTGCACACAAAAAAGCGTTTGTAAATCATTCCACTTTTTCCTCCTCGAAGTTCATGTCAATATTATTTTACAAGATGGTGGTGCACCCTTTTTTGGGTTGGCTCCGTCTGATTTTCAGACTGATTTCTTTTTTGTTTTCTGAGTCGAGCTTGTAAACGTGCAATAATAATAATGTCTTTGAAAAACTGACCAGAAAGTATAATATGAAGCATATTATATACTACTTACCTCTCCTGTGCACATTGTTTATGAAAGAGGCAAGATGAGGATCTCGAATCAAAAAGCGCTACAATGACTCTACTCTGAACGATAAGTACTGTAGTCATCATGTCGTCATTTGATGCAAATTACACCGGCTTTTTGTGGCTGAAGGTCATCTCTAATGGTAATGATAATGACTTTGAATGACGGAGAAGAAAATGCCGCATTACAAATCCACATCATTTTCAGATATATCGCGTCTTCAAGGAACGGCTCTTCACTCTCAGAAGAACCATTTTAAACTTACTCACCTCTCTGTCAATATTATGTGCTTATGGTCATATAGAAAGCGAAGTGAAACGCATAATATACAGGATCATTGAAGCATATATACGCATATTGTAATGAATGATTTCAACTTACGATAAGTGATGATGAATGAGAAATATATTAAATCAGATGGAAAAGGATTCAGATGAAACATTACCGTGTAGATATGGATAATTAGACTTCTTGTGTTGACTAAAAAACCTGACACTTTTGGTTTGATATACATACGTATATATGCTCATCATCATGCTTGTACTTCTCATCTCCATTCAATTTGGCGTTATATGCGCTGTGGTACTGTGAACCAATATATTATTTTCATGAAATTTCTGTTTGGCTAGTGAATTGGTTTTACTACCTTCACTAAACGTTGCCAATTTGAATAGATTAATTGTAAGCGATGGCGCCCACCACCTCCACAGGTGGGATTGTGCGCATCCATGTAGGATGATAATGATGATGGTGATGACGATCTGACGGGGGATATGATGTTCATGATCAAACGAC
This sequence comes from Heteromurus nitidus, assembly GCA_034687055.1. Classification (NCBI taxonomy): domain Eukaryota; kingdom Metazoa; phylum Arthropoda; class Collembola; order Entomobryomorpha; family Entomobryidae; genus Heteromurus; species Heteromurus nitidus. The sequence continues at coordinate 10,385 of JAQFZW010001125.1, forward strand.
GACGATGATGAAAGAGAACAAAAAGGATCGCTGTGAAGATGACTTAAACAAATGGAGGTAGAGACGATGAAAAAGGCGAAGGCACACGAGCAACAGCCAAAGAATCCATTTATGTAAGCATAAGGAAGAAGAAACAAACGAAAAGCTAATCGCTCATTAAATACTATCACGACGGCCCATGTCAGAATATAGTGTATAAAAATGAACCTACTTGAACTATAGTGTTCATCTGCACATCACATCCTTCTCCGAGATTTGCATAATAACGTGTAAAAACGAAAAGTGTTCATCAGCAGACGGGTAAGACCACATGGATTGAAATAATTGATGGATAAATATGATAAAAAACGCATACATTGTGGAGTTGGGAGTGCTCTTCATATTAAAGCCGTTACTGAGATATAAGCTCTCTGGCAAGGAACGTGTTTGATTGAATATCTTTCGCAGTACAACATTGAAAAAATACTTGATGCATTATGTATCCTTTCCCTAAAGACTCAAGCTTGCCACATCATCTTCCTAATCCTTTTCTTATTTTGATCCGTTAGAGAGAAAGAGACCAGAAAGTTTTTAAAAAATCGTCTTCAAAGATCGTCCGAGCGAACGGACAAAATGATGAGGAGCAAAGAAAGATGATTTTTTCTTCTTATTGTGTTCCATTGTCAATTGCATTGTGTTGTCCATGTACTTACACGTTTCCTTCACCTTCACCTACCTTCTTCTTCAGTTGTTCAGTTCAAGAGCAATTTTTACTCCCCGAAGCTTATGTGCCTGTAAGTCAGAAGTGTTTTTTTTGGACCGGACCGTCAGCACCAGCCGAAAAGTACAAAACAGGTTACCACTATTATTACTTAGGTCCAGGAGCAGAAAAGAGGGGAAAGAGGACGCCTATTTACCAAAAGAAAGATGAATTTGTAAGGTGGACGTAAGATGTAATTCGTGTAATTCTTCTCAGCACACTTGATCCTCCTCCTCAAATCCCCGTCGTCATCAGTTTATATGTATAGCCCACACCGTTCATATACATCCATTACTATTGCTAGATCTTTTTTCTCTCTTGTCCTCTTCTTCCACCGATCACTTCACTTGGAGAATTCGTTTTTATTGGATATTCTCCAAGTAAAGATGAGATTCGTGCTGAAGTAGGTAAATGCAGTGTATGAAACGGCAAACACCACGCAGACCACAGCCAACTCTTGTTAACAAGGCAATCTATCCGCAGCCACTTTTAGATAAATGCATTCAATAAGTTTATGGTCATACATGCATGCAGCAAACACTCTATATATTTGTTAAATGGGCATAGAGTAGGCACATAGTGTCGTAAGAGTCGTAATAGGAGCCGCTCTAATGTAATGTTTTTTTGAGCGAGTGAGCATTGAACACATTTCTTCGATTACGTGTGTACTTTATGTATGTGTGCACGCAAGATCTTATTACCTGAACGTTGAGTTGCTTAAATACACGGTATGCATCGTGTCATGTCGTTAAGCTGAGCTTGGACTTGATGCCGAGTCGTCGAGTGCTCTGTTCTGCTGCTGCTCCTCATTTCGTTCATCTCACCTTCTTTCTTTTCTCAAGGTATGCATATTGATGTATCCGGATCTTTCACGCACCTACGGATATTTGATCTCTTGGGTAAGCCCAAGCAAGTTTTGTTGAGTAATGCAAGGCAAAATGCAAAGAGGCAAAAGCGACTCTCGCGTAATATCATCTGCGTTCCTAGCCACACAAAAAAGGCTTATCTATGTTAAAGTAACTGATCACAAGAAAACTATTTTTTGTCCGTTCCTCCTCTCCTCATCTTGTTGGCTCACCTTTTTTCTCATTTCGTTTCACTTCATCATCAGTATGATCATGGCCTTCAAATCCTCGACTTTACCTATAGGCGATGGCGATATATAATATGATCTGCCGCTTGCCTAACGACCACGTTGATTGTGCTCGCTCAGCTTTGGCATTGGCATTGCCTCATTGCACTGTGTCCGTTTGGACAAAAACATATATCTATTCATTGTTGTGCATTCACTCATGTTCCTTCCAGAAATATCATGTACATATAGTCCCTTCAATCCTTGTTCAGAAAAATATACAAAAAGTGTACTGAGCTTTTAAGTCTTGTGTATATGTCCATGCATACATATATACTCGCATTGTGATAAGTGATGTAGTTATCCATTGTTTGTTCTCGTCCTTTCTTGTAACGATCGTCTTGAAAGACGTTTTTATCTTGTTACTAAAAAATGTGTTCATTGGAACTGACTGCGGAGAGAAAATTCCCTTAAGGCACCTTTATATTTTTTGTCTTCCTGAAGAAAGGAATGTGTAGTGCTCAGCTTTTGGTTCACTCTCAGTCAGTGCTCCCTTTGATTCATTTTCCCCCTTGTGGAGGAGAAGAATGATGTTATGTACGATGGCTTTCTGGCCTTAAGGCTCTTTATGTAGTTTTTTTGTGCCTTCTCCTCCCCCTACTCCCTAACTTGGTCCATACAAAAATCGTTTAAGAAACTACACATACGCTCACGGAGGCGTCAAAAGGGCCTTTTATCCACTCTATAAAATTCAATGACACCGTGAAAATGTATACGAGGAGAAAATGTTCTTTTTTCCATTGTCTATTCCTTTGTTCTTTTTCCCCATGGTGGAGTGTAAGTATAATGCATCTACGTACTACATGCAGTTATTCAACTCTAGCTTAAATATCCATGGCTCAAACAATTTTTCAGTTTATCGTCTTTTGTCTTCGATTTTTATAGGTTCCTTATATGTATTAGAGGTAAATGTAAAGCATCTCCGAATAGAGTCAGTCGAGTACTAATGTAGAATGTATAGATATATTATTCCAGCTTTTTCCAAGAGTGAGAAAGTGGTTGTCTTCTCTTATACATTTTTTGGCTACTTGTGCACAGATGTTACGGATTTCTCTCTCCTCGTTGTCCGTCGTGAGATGTGAAGGAACTCAAATTTATTTTGAGCAAGAAGGGAAACCGTGTGGAGTTGTGGAATGCATGTATATAAAGATTTATATTGAAGGCATCGATTCACCAGCAAAGTGCGTCCTTTTTCTTAGCTCCGTCGTCAGTTCGCTCTTTTTATACCATACGTTCAAGAGATCTCCTCTCATCCCGAGAGCATTCCAGTAGTTGGAAGATAGAGCAAGGATAATGTGATTGTGTGTGAGAGAGTTGTCTGTGAGAAGATGATACTTACTACCTCACCATGAACGAATTCACAGAGGATAATGTTTTATATATTGTATGCTTATATATACATCCTCACCTAAAGTTATGTTCACCTCTTTTCGTAGATGCCCTATAACAATTCAACTGATTGATATGTGTGCAAGGAAAGCGTTTTCTTTCCCCTCGAACCAAGTGTAAAAGTGTGCACTGAGCGGAGCAAGTGTTGACGTTGACGTTGGGTCGACGGTAACACCATGTTTATTGTTTTTATTCTTCCTTCTCATTTGCTTATGTAGGGTTGGAAATTTTTCTTCGTCTTGATATCCATTTTATGTATATATTACCTTACCGAGGTCTCAACCGGAGTTTCGGAGTTCGCAGAATCGCTTATATAGTCCTGTAGTTGTGTAGAGAGTTAATTTTTTATGCATCAGCGTATTCCAATTTATGCAAGTAAAGCTAGATATGAAAGAGTGCTCTTGTCCTCTGAAACCTTTTCACAACTCAAGACAAAAAAGCACTTTTTGTTTTGCATGTATAGGCAATTTTTTTGTTCAAGTTGGCTTTTTATAATATGCATACAATATATATCAGTTGGTTATATTTTGATGCATTAAAACTGGTGAAATATAAAAGATATGCGTAGAAACATGATTGGAGATGGTATGAATTCAGAACCTTAAGCTTTTCTCCGTACCACGCTCATTTCATTGTGTAACAATGATCATCAGCATTCTCATCTTTTGTCAACCCTTTGGCAATACTTGCACTTATTTGGAGAGTATATGGAGTCAGCAGTGTGCTGCTCGCTCTTGATATCAATTTTTTTGTGAAGCCAAAGTATTATCCTTTTCCCATTTTCCTTATGACCAGAGAGCCAGTCCGAGTAGGCCCATGTACGTTTTTACGTTTTTATGTTATAGTGACGACAACGATATGATGACGCTCTAAGACTTTTTCTTTCAGGAGAATAAGAAAAGTCATCGTGTATCATAAAGACTCTTGGCATCAGCTTCTCTTGACATCAGCGCGAAGAGATATAGAAAAAAATGGACAAGAGGATGTGTGTGTGTGGAGCTTATGCCCACGCATATTTTTCTCATCCTCTCGCGTTCGATTTTTGTCATGTCATCGTGTGTGTAGACTTAAGCCATTATTCATTTTGGTACCTCTTCTCTTCTTCATCATTTTCCTCTGGATTTATTCCTTATTGCATTCTAAAAGCTGCGTAGTTTTATATATATGAGAAGTGTGGTCATATGAATTTGTATTGTTCATAACTCGAGAGATAGAGAGAGAACTGTGCTTTTCCTTACATTGTCATCATTACACATTTGTTATGTTCAATTACTGTCGGCGACTATGGGATGTATAAGGAAACAGAGTGTATTGTATTTGGAGTCTCGGCAGAATGAACCTTTTTCCAAAGTTGTGCGAGACAAGTCCAGTTGTAAAATTTTTGTAGCGAAACTCACATACGCGAGCAAAATATACCGTGTGCGATATGATATGAGCTTCGAGTGGAAGTAACAGAACCATTGTTTTGTTCGAAATTGTGTATAATTTTCATGTCCAAATCAAACTTAACTAACATGCATCACCCCAAAGAGAGGCAACTCATTTTCTCTCAAACACAATCACTCATGTTCACAATTATTATGCGTGTGTCCGTCCACCAACAAGTTCAGTAATCTTTGGAAGACAGGAACGTAAAAATTCCGTTTTCTTCATGAGGATAATGATATACATCATATCTGCATCTCCTAAGAAAAATGAAGACTACACGCTCACGATATATGCATTCTTCCAATTTTCTCTCTCCACTCGCTTTTGCACATATTTGGAATTGGAGGAGGAATAAAACATGAGCTCAAATGTGCGAGTTGTGTACTATTTTCTCGTGTTTATTACCTCAGTTTACATATAAAGCTTGTTAGCGAATTCACATATATGTACACTTGTGCATGTGTATAATGTCATTACAATGCGTAATATTTATTAGTAAATATTCAGTTTGTGTTGTTATGTTTTTGTCTCGTTTTTTTGTTTTACATTTACTTACACAATCACAATTTTTTTTACATGCTTTATGCTAGATGCTCGCTCACAATTAGGAAAAATGCTGTATTATAACAATGAGCCCTTTTTTACAATTTTGTAATTTGGAACACCTCATCTCTTGGTTTTGTAAAACGTTGTAACAAAAATTGTATTTTATATGCTATCTTTTCTTATGTTCAAATCACCGTGTCACTGTGTTTAAGAAGGCGGAAAAAATGTTTCATTTTTTTGTGTGTAAAATATTGTGTCGTCGAGTCGTCGTCCCCTTCATCGTGTGCGCCTTTTAAAGGACACTTTTATTTCGCATGTAAAAATATTGCATTTTAAATGAATGTGTTTAAAGGGAAATTGGGAGGAACGTTTTTGAAAAGTGCTCACAATACACTTCAATGTGTAACGTGTTCATGAAAAATGTAAGAAAAATGGGCAGTCCTCCTCACATTGTGTGAAATAATGCTCGTTCATAACCATATAGGTAACTCATGAACAGTTGTTTTTTAAGCCATTGTTTTACTTTTAATAGAGCTTATATACCTATTTGCACATCCATCATATATATCATCGTCATCATTTATATATATACCTTTTTCATACCTTATGTAATGGTTGTAGCTTGGGTAATTTTTGTGCATAGATAAATCGTGAAACTTGGATGATGATAACTATTGTGCAATAACATAATTACTGGTGTTGTGCAGTTCTGTTAGTTGCGTCTGTGGGAAGTGCAATGTTCTTCTCAGCGGATTTTACGGGTCGTTTTCCATACATATATACCGTATATAAATGTATATGTTAAGGTGTGATGTTGTGATGCTACAGTAGTTTTTTGGACTTGGACGGTTCTGGCTGGTGGGCTGTTTTATTTTTGAACACAATGTATATAATGTTCTGAGTTTTCATTGAACTAACTGCTTCTTTTTCCCTTCCATTGAACATATATCATCGTTTCATTTCACTATTACAAAGAGATAATATGTTCAGTCTGCTCTGGGATTGCGTAAAAGAGAGCGTTTTGTGCGTGCAAAAGACACCTTCGCGAAACGATTTTACACTCGTCAACGACGAGAAGGAGAAGGAGGATGGTTGAATGCTCAGATAAAATTTGGCCGATAGCAATTTTCAGCAGCTCCATTAAATCAATTTTTCTACCCAACTATCAGTTTTGTTCATAAAAGCTTGATGATTTGGTGATTGATGATTTTCAACTCTGCTTTTGGTCAGGAATGGGATTGGTGGACGACGGGGATGATTGGAATTCCTTATACACGGGACGTTGGTCACATGAATGAATGAGCATACGAGCGTAGGCAGAAATGCACTTACTAATCTTGATGATTGTGATGTGATCACTCAAAAAAATGTTTTTAGTCTCCGTCAGGCACACATTTTTTTGGGACTTTGCAAGAGAATATCCCACTAATTGTCTTCCTTTGATGGTGTGAACATGTTTGAGTTTTTCTCGAAATACGCGACGAATCAGCTCTCAACTCAATTAGCTCAGAAGCTCCAACTCCAATCTGCTCACAATAAAAAGTGCAACTTTTTGAGAGCTATTTACTAATTAGCATAGGAATAAAATCGTTGGACATGAAATGATAGCATGCGGTCACCGCCACCAAATGCTACCGCTGTGGTTTTATATATTTCCTATTGTGAATCATCATAATAAAATATGTAGAAAAAAAGAAGGTAACATGTGTGATGTGAGTTCCTATATTCGAGTATTTTGGCGATGTGTGTGGGATGATATCTCTCTGGGAATATGAGTGTTAATGCATGCTGTACCACAAACAATCAAGCAAAATAGGTAAAAAAAGGAAGGACAGGTACTGGTATATAGAGAGGAAAATACTGATACAGAAACCCGCAATCAAGGGTACGCAGGCACACACGTTTACTCGTAAATGCGTGCAATGTACTACACACGGCAAGGCACAAAAGAGCAGAGAAATATTATGTGTGTGCACCTAAGCAAAAGCACACTGAAATTGTACACAGAGAAAAAACTGTGAATGAGCTTCTCCGCAGAAATTGAGTGTGCTGCTGCATATATGCCCCTGCCCACAACATAAAATAGGATACATCAGGAGCAGAGTAAAAGCCGCTCCTGTGCTGCCGTGAACTGAAGTTTTAGAGAAAAAGTGGTTAGTAGCATCTGTCAGACAATCAGAGGAGGATAGGCTCTCACTCTGTCTCTCTCTCTGTGACTTTGTGTTGTTGAGTTGACTTGGCTCGGCTCATATACGAAGGATACCATATTTTATGCGTGCAAACATTTAATGAATTATTGTTTGCGCTCTTCCACATTTAGTCTCCCATTTCATTTCAACTCTGATGAGTATCACATTTGTTTGTGTCTCATCATATCATCATCCCATATCATATCATCAACATCGTTTTTATTATATCAAACTAAACCAGCCCAGAAAAAAATCAGCGTAACATCGTTTCATTTTCATGCGGTTTTTCGAGAGGATATTTTTTGGAGCGGTGTGTCTTCCGCACATTTTCTCTCTCTGTGTGTCTATGTGCAGCTATTTTGCTCAGGGTTGTGTGCGTTATATATATTTTTTTCACAACGGTGGTGATGTGTTGTCTGCTTGAAAAAAAGTATGTTTTTAGTGTATCTGCCTGGTTGTCTGTCGTTTTGTGTACTTAACGATGCTTGTTACTGATATGGAATAGAGACTATATTTGTTTACTGAGATAGATGAACAGTCAAAAGCAGTAATATTACATATTACTCATTTTGTTATATGTGCATTTTATTAGTGCGAGAGTTTTTTTGTGTGTGTTCCTCTTGTTCTACTCTTCTTAGCGTATCGCATGTGTATCGCGTGCTTTTTTCATAGAAGCATATATTTTACCTTTTTGTGGTTCGCTCTTGTTCAAAAGTTTCATTCGAACAAAAAAATATATTTTATTTTTGGTAATGCCTCAGGATGAGAAGATGAGGATGATTAATGGGAAAAAAGCTGAATTAGGAAAAGCACACAGAAATTTGGATGTGAAGTTGTAATTGTGAAAAAAATATATTGCAGAACACGCAGTCGATTGTTTGCAGTGGCGTGGTACAGTAAGCTCTATAAAAAAGCTTATATCAGGGCAGAACGAACTACCAAAAGAACGCAATACTATTTTGTGAATTTACTTTTCTCAATGAAAAAGAGGATAAATACATTGAATTTTATTATGTGTGGAGGTCATCCAGTCCGAAAGTAAATGGACGATAAAAGTTACAACCGGAAACTGAGAAAAGTGACATATTTGCGTTTTAAACAACAAGTTGTGATTAATTCGACCGCTTCCAAGAAAATCATGGACTATCATATTTGACCATACGCAAGAAGTGTTGTTGTTTTGACAGTTAGCAGAGGATGAGCATCAGGCACGGCTGCACACTCATTTTTGTTTGAATTTTCTCTTATCAACCATTCACACAAATTTTGTGTTCCAGTGAATTTTGTCTTATCTTCATTTTGTGTCATTGCTGCCTGAGCTCGCTCGCTCGCGGATTGTTTGTTTGTATGCACATGTTATTCCGCCGTGTGTGTGCATGACTGTTTGTGTCAGAGAACTGTGAACTGTTTTCATGATTACATTTTTGAGCTAATCGTCTACCAATGTAGAGCATCGTCATCACGTAGTTATCTCACATACTCGTCATATGAAATGAACAAATATAAGTAGATGCACAGTCTGCCTTTTCCGTGCTGCGTGATACTATAAAGTGAGCACAGTGTGCGGAGGAAGTTTGTGTGCTCTTTAATCCAACCCAGTATTAAACAATTTATCCCCTCTGCTAAAACATTATTTGTGAGTGTGTGCGCGTGTAAAAAAATGTGTGTAACAATAACTTTATACTGTCACAATTTTCTACAGGAATTGAGGAAAACAGAGCAATTCTGAGAATTTCATCCTTCACCGACGAGGAAAAAATAAAGCGTACAACTTTAGCTTCAGCCTTTGTCCAAGCATTTCATTCATTCTTTTGCGGGCAGACCACGTTTCCCTGTATTCCTCCATTCAACTATAAAACTGAAGGAAAGTCAAACCAAGTGGATATCCTGGGTGTGGGTCATGAGTTTTATCCTGACGTGCGATTTAAGGTAGAAATCAACAAAATTCCTTTCTATACGTTGTAGATAGTCGCATGAGGCAAGAAAATATTTTCTGCTTGTCCTACATTTTCAGTTTGCTATTGGTCGCATTTAAAGTTTAAGGTCTTATTGAGGCAATCATCATCATATATACGAAGTTTTTCATGAGTTGCATTTTCCACCTAAATATTTTCCTCCTCTTTTGTCCCTGATTGACAATGAAACTGCATAGTCTCTTCCTTCTTTTGTGAGCTGCATGCACCTTGCTTCTCTGACCAATTCCAAAACCGATAAAAGGCACTTTTGGTAGGTCGCGATGAAGTCGAGGATAATACCAGGAATATAAGAGAGCTAACCAAAAGCATTAATTATGTTTAAGGCCTAGCTATAATAACTGTTAACAATGAGCGAAACGATCAGTAAACTATTTCTCATTGAGCACTGTCAATTGTCGACTCTTTTACTTGAAGTGAGGCTAGACAGGATATATATCGTTAGACGAACGGTTCACATATAAAAGTGTACATTTATTTATGCTCTTCGCACACGGTCCTCGCCGTCCGTCGGCCAAGCCTGTTTTTCTAAGACAGGTACACAGCAGCCGAGAGCGGAGAAGAGTGTGAAGCATGTAATACTATTGACTTATTCAACGACCCTTAACAATGCAGAGTCCTAGTCCAAGGGCTCATCATCAGCATAATCATCATCTCTCTCTCTCCTACATAACTTGTGTAAGGTTGCTTTTCGTGAGCATCCCAAAGACTTATTGACGATGCACAACAATGAGACAAAGGGGAGATAGAGAAAAACTTGCAAGTCACCATATCTGTCGACTCAGGGACGTGGACAGTTACACTCAAAAACGTGTATTTTTACTCGTACAAGTGATGATGTGTCCCTTAGGACATATGTACAGATATATGCATAGCTCTCGTAGGTACTTCATTACTGATTATGATTCCAAAGGGCCCTTTGCTTCGTTTGCTTGCATACATCCTTATTTAGGACTTTTGTCGAGAAAGGTCGCCCACTCGAGTGAGTACATGATATATATATATAAAAAATTGTTCGAATTTCCCATTGTTATCTTCAGAAGCTGCGCTCGAGCATACTGAAAACTGTTTTAATTGGCATTGCACATTTACCTTAATAACTCCATTTTCCCTTAATGAATGTGCGCATGCATGAATGGAAGGCACATATGCACAAAAACATTATTATGGCTTGGCTAAGGTAAAAGATGTTTTTGAAATTACGCGAAGATTAGCATTGTCGTAATTTTTCTTAGAATGTTGATTAGGTTGAATAAGGGAAGATAAAAGGAACCATGTCATTCTGCTACGGGTTTTTTGATAACAATGAATTATGATGATAAGGTTTCTCGTATTGTGGTAGTGGGTGTACATGTATGTGCGCGCATAGTGTACTCCCTTCGAGTAAGAGTAAACGTAAATCTTAGATTGTGTTTATGCACTTGGTCCATATGCAGTAAGTAAATAATTGTGATTGCTGTGATTTTTGATGGGAGCGTGAGCTGAAAGGCAAAAGAATGATATATATGCGTGTCACATGATTTAAGAAATGTAATTGTATAATTAGCCATGAATGAATGTGGGTGTTTAAACTGTCACGGACGTTCGGGCGGACGGCTATATAACTGAAATCTTCAATGTTGTTTACATATAAATTTAAATACAAGATAAGCATCATCGCCATCATCTGAAGTAAGACGCTTTCATAAAAAAAGAGTTAGCCTGATGAAAGGTTTATTGTTATGAATTTTTTTGTGATTGCTTTATTACTTACCTCAATGCACTCGTATACAAAACTTCTTGTCTCTTTTTTCCCTTAGAACTTGCTTCAAAACTCATTAACGTAATATATGTTTTGTTCGTACATTTCATTCCTACTTTTATCTCAATCAGTGTGACACGGTGACATGCTGACTTGAAGTCAAACCTCTCTCGTAAAAAAGTTATAAAATAAAGATACTCAGTCCGAGAGAAAAGGAGGAGATAAGGGAGAAGGACACTTTGATAAGGGGAAAATCTTAATTTTCTTTTTCTGCGAGGAAAACGGAAAATAAATCTCATCGTAAAGAATACTACAAAGCTGTTATTATGACAGGATTTTGGCCATTCTAAGCTAGTTATCTCTTTAGCTATGCCTCATCACATAAGTCGTGTTTGTATCATCATCAAGAATGAAAACTCTGAAACAATGAATCATTTTTGTAAAAGAAATCGGAATTATTACAACTTGTACCGCACATCATCCTCATATCATCAAGGGAAAATAGCATAAATAAGCTTCCTCAAAAATGTTGAAAATGATCTAGTAAAGGAGAACAGGAACATTAAAAATGTACTACGTGAGTAAACGAACAGAGCTTTAATCAAGTTAATTACTGTAAAATGCTCACTCTCCGCAATATATATATTCCCATGAAGCGTGCATCATAGCTTAGGGCAGAATGGAAGGGAATGCGCAAAAAAGCCATCATGGTAGAGTAAGTATAGTTTTAAGACGGAGGAATATGACCATTTTCTTGAAAATTTTTATACACTTGATTTATGGTTTTGTGGAATGAATTAAAGTTGAAATGTAGTCTATTAACGAAGTGGAAAGAGGAAAGCACGTATTATAAATATAAAAAACTGGTGGAATGATGATGATGGGGAGTACAACGGGAGGCATGGCGTAGGACAGGATAGGATGTTAAACTGTTGTGATAATGGTATTTAGCGATACATCATCATCATCATCACTATCATTATACCCGGATTTTAGTTCATTTTTCTTGGAGTTTTACACAGGATCTTGATCTCATTGTCGAATTCTCGTTTATTGAAAAAACTTATGTACAGGGATTAACCATAAAAGCGTTTTGTTTCTCGAGTGATCAATTTTCATAAGCTGGTGACGGGGAACGAACTCGCGACCGTACGAATCTAGTTTTCTCCTCAAGAGTGGAGAGAAACAATTGACGCGACGACGACAGCACAGGTAATAATGTGCGCGTTATACATGTAATTACAAAATGGAATACAATGGGCAGAGGACAAGAAACAAGTATAATGGCACGCTGCTCACATAGGTATATACTTGTAGAAAACAAAACCCATTCTTGTGCAATTTTCACTGACAGAGCTCAGAGCTGACAGCAACAATTGCAATTGCAAGGTTCAGGTTACGGTCGGGCGGAAGGTGATAGGTGAGGAAAATGAATACCTAGTTCAATTTTTCAGACAATATATTCCCTTTTTTGAGTGTTATTGCAAAAGGTGGCTGTACTAAGTAGAGCGTGCGCCTCTTGTAATAAGGTGATATATAACATCACATCACACACAGGACACAGTTGTAATGATGTGGTTTTTACATGATATTGTTTTTCGTCCTGTGGAAAAAAATTCGCACTTGTGTGTCTTCGTGTACCAGCCAACATAATATAATATAACATCAAATCATATCAACCTTCTTTTATGTAATTCGAGCTCGACCAGGGGAAATTGCCGTTGTAAATGTCAGAGTAAATAAGTCTGGTGCCTAATTACTGTGATTTGAAGTGAGCTCTCGGAGAATAATGACCGTAAGACAGGGGAATGGGGTGTAGAAAGGTCAAAATTGACTCAAAAAAGTCGTGCCAATTGCCACATTGATCATGTCTTAATTAAGCCGAGGTGACGCTTCCATTCAGCCAATAACTCTGAGAGTATATAATGGCTTCAAAGCATAATTTGCGTCAGAGGAAAAGAAAAGAGCAAAAACACGACAGAATGATTGTTATGAATCCAAATAGGATCTATACTCATTGTTTCAAAAGTTGACGGTGATGCGGCGGCTTTCTTCGGGTTGTCGATCTTCTCACAATTCAGCCAAAGTTTTCCGGCTCACATTTTCACGGATTTGCATCTTACATTTTTTCCTTGTTCAGTTACAATACTAGACTATTCATATCATATAAATATTGAAATCTTCTTACATCTCTCTCACTTTCGTCCTGATCAGGCGAACTTCAAGAAGATATTATTCCGTATCATATTTTTACGACTATAGCGTGTGTGCAGTCAGCTTGGATTACATGGCTCTCTCGCAATATATTACGTCTGCACAAAAAGTGAAGCCTGCCGCTGAGCAAATTATGCATTTCGTCATCATCATCTTCTTAATAATCAGCATATTACATGACAGCAGCTGTCCTATACAGCTCTCATATGTGCACATTACTGCAGAGAGAGAGATATGATTTCCTGTGAACTTTATAGACGACTGACTATACCCAGTGCATAGTGCACACACAGTTGAGCCACATAGTAAAAAAGTTGCTTTACGTACATGGAAAAAAGTTTTAGTCAGAGAAATATCAAAGCTTCTTATTGCCAAACATCGCAAGACGCCTGCTAATTCTCATAAGAATCTTTTTTTCCACTTCTTCTGAGAATCTTTTGCATTGCTCACTCATTCATTAATGCAAGCAGACATGGAATCAGACACCGGCAAGAGCCGTCATAAGTTGCAATACAACTCAACCATGAGTTGTGTTTTTTGGCATCGCACCGTCGTGAGTAAACACGGACTCGCAACAGTATGCTCGTGTTGAAACTTCTTGGAGTTAAAGAACTGTGCATGCATAAGAAAAAACAGTCATCCGTTCATCCATTCATTCATACACATACTTGCTTGATTTATTGTATATGGATTCGATTTCCGTTTTTCAGCTGAAATGTGTAAAAGTGCAGAAAAAGGAAGTAAATTACAGGAAAGGTTTCGAAATCCCAAGATTTATTTATGAGATTATACGAAAATTTCCATCCGCTTCTTGTTTGCTAAGACTTGGCTTTATTCTCATGATGTTACACATATCGCGCAGAAATAAAGCGACGTCATCATCGTCACCATAAAATTGCATGAGTATGCTAAAGTACCATACTACCGCGTATTGAGCAATATATATATCCCCAGCTGAAATTATGAAAATGATGATGGGGTATGTACTTCCATGAAGGATTCTTTTTTTTGGGAGAAAATGACTGTTTCACATACAATACATGCGTACCTACATTATAGTATACGCAAGGCTGACTGACTTGATTATGCCTTGAACCAAAAGTATCAAGTACCAAACTGACTGAAAGAAAGTCACCCAAACCGATATGAAAGGAGAAATATGTGGTGGAAGTCATAATGATAATATTATTTCAAAATTTGTCGTCTCCTGTGTGCTCCTATTTTTTTCCCTCGTGTACAAAAATATTACTACACGAAATGTAGCAAGTTACATTAGCAGAGAGAGAGAGAGAGGAAAAAACGAAAGCGTTAACTTGTGATTCCTGTCGTTTTTAGTATTTCTCTTGTATTCTAGTTTTCCTGCCGTGTTCGCATATACCTAAGTGAATATCAACAAATCACTTCAAAAAAAAAGAATCCAACCAATCTAAACAACCTCGTAACATCGCACTTCTCTCTCTCTCTCTCTCTCTCTCTCTCTCTCTCCTCTCTCTCTCTCTCGCTGCTAATGCGAACTTTAGTTCAGAAGCTTATAAATGTACAAAAATATCCACATAAATAATGCAATGCAACGAGCAGAAAAATGTTCTCTTGAAATAGCAAAAAAACGTCATATCCGGTGCGGCTTTTTCTGCTGGCTGTGATTTTTCCCTTTCCTGTTTTCTGTTGCCTCAAGCAGTGCACAAAAAAAGGCGAATGAAACTTGTGAAGTGTTTAGTGTACTTATACACCATCGCCAGACACAGACACAAGTTTCGGAAAAATATATATCCGTCTATTTTTGTTATTTTAATAATTCTCTTACAAAAAAAAGTTTCAGCTTCAGCGATGCACATAGCATCATCATTCACTCTTACATATTATATTCTTGTACGATGTACAATATGGTATCATGACGGGGTTGAATGTGTCTTCCGTTCATTTTCAGCACGGCACACAATGATGAAGTATTATGTTACTGTAAACAAAAAGCCCTCACAGTTGTACCCAGAGAGCTTTTAATGGAGCAATTTTTATTGTTATGATTATCATAATGCTTGTCTCCTGTTCACGTGAATCTTATTCATCCGCACATTCTACATTCTATTGCATTTCGACACGTTCGAGTTTTTCACATTTCAGACTCACCTTCCCCATTTAAAGGGGAGTTGTATGTAACCTTCCGTGTTCTTCTGAATTGAAAGCGTAATGAAGTTATGCATTGGCAAATGCATTCGTGAAGTCAAGTTTTTAGTCGGTGTGGTGTGGATGACCAACTTGGGATCTCCGAGAACGACTCCAGTCAGACCTTTAAATCCTATCGGCTCATTAGTTCAAAGCATTGTCACAAAAATATTTTGTACAGGAGAAGTTTTCTCGCTAACGGGCGCATTGCCACCTATAAATCTGTAAAATACTTACATGATTCATGTCTCGAGAAGTTAGTGCTCAACAGGGTTTAAATTTCCAAACAGTGAACGAATCTAATGCAATATTCATGAGGGTAGTGTTTGTAAATGAAGAAAGTGTTGATTGTTTCCGGTTTGAAACAGTAGTAGATTTCATGCCTGTTTTGCATTCGCATTTTCAGGGGCGGCGGTGTGCATGGAACTATTAAACGCGCTCATAAAAATGCTTGGCATGAGTCTCTGATTGTTGATATCAAGTGAAATTATGTGATTGTTTTGGGGTTGGGTGGAACTTTACGCACTTGAGTTTGATTGTTAAAGGATCTTCATTAGCATTTTTATATCCTCTCGAAACCACATTTCAGTAAATCATAATTTGAAGCATATGTGTATGCAAATGTGTAAAAGGTGCGTTCGAAAATGAAATACTTGATTGATTGATACGTTGATGAAGCACGCAACCACGCACGATGCTCTACACTTCACACACATTTTACTCTTTGTGGTATTTAGTTAATTTATCTGACTTTGATGCTACTATACTTTAGACTTTAAGGATGCAATGCAATATTTCGCCCAAGTTTGATTATATATGCGTATTGGGTGCATCCATGCGTGCAAATTGAGCACATTTGCAAATTGTGAGATTGTGACGGACGTCATATATATTTTTATATTATGAAACTGCAATATGAAATATATCCGCCTAATTCCCATGAGTAAACAAAGCTTTAATGAGAACACAATCAAGGTGGATAAATGTGTTGTATTTATTTGTTGTAGGCTGAATAAGAAGTTCCTACTAAATTATTTATCATTTAAAATCACATCCTGCATGATATCATATCATAAATAATTCCTCTTCTCCTTCTCGTAAGTAAATATATGGTACGTATATGTGTGCATCCTGTGTAATCCTGCATGCCATGTCTCCTATCTTTTCCACCTAGTCCAATTACGTAGGTAAAGCAAATTTTTTATTTGTCATTGTCAGAGGAGGACTGCGATTATTTGTGACAATGCACCTCATTACATCTCTCTTATTCTTATGCATTCCACCAGGATTGAACATAAAATGGCACAGTATGGGACGATAAACAGGACAAGGCACAAAAAAATCTCCGTATATACTCCCTCGTGAGTATATGCTCACATATATTTATAGTAATATACATATTTAGATTGGTTGATTACAACTGCAAAAATGAGTTTTGGGCTTGGCCTTGTTCTTTCTTTCATTTTTTTCTTGTTTTCTCAATTTGCATGGTGGTTTGGTGGATTGGCGTCTCCCAAGCTGTGATGTGCTTACTTTACTTAATTTGGTCGCGTACAAGAAGTTATTTAGTCAAAGTCTATTTATTATTTGCACACATTTTTCCTTTGTGTATTTATTATGGATGGAATTTCTTATGTGAACAATGCGCATTCGAAGAGAGAGGGGGAAAATATTATGTCTTCTTCTTTTTCTGTGTACATCCGCAATCCAAATCCAAGAACTCCAAACCTTAGGGCTCGGCAAGCCAGACTAAAGGAGTCAAGGCAAATGTGGCAAAAGTCATGTGTATTTTATGCAACACTTTTCTTACTCGCTACATTCCTCATGTAAGAAATGCATGGTGAAAAAATGTTTTGATTCTGGGAGTGGATGAGGCATAAAAACTTTTAGCAGAGAGTTGAATTTGGTGGTGATAATGGAGATTGTAATCGTATGCAAAAGAAGACGATGAGTTTTTTGGTGATGACGAAATGACTGTTTTTAAGGCAAGGAGGAACCTTGCAATAAAAACCACAAATACGGAAAACGGATGCCTTATATAGGAGACGAGCACATTTTCGCAATTTAACAAATTTACTCTCTATGCGTTTGTATGATCCAAGTAGTCTCATTGTGACATACACTTTTATGCAAACCAGAGTTTGTGTAACATCAAATAACACAATTTCATTATAGTCTACTATCATTACTCATACATCGTTTATGCATTTTTACTCTCATGAGCTTGAAAATGTATATAATATACGGAATAGCAAACATCTCTTCTATCCTTTTTTGTTTATAATCATTTTTTACAGAGTGGATTAAGTATAATCAAGGTTCCACTCCACACATGTACGATCTCGAGCACACGATGCACGGTATTTTTCAAAGGCAGGCATCATTTAATTTTGACATACAATGATCTGAATGGCATGACATTCATCTTGACTTGAGGATATCGTTTTCTTTCATGGTGGTCATTATTACAGCTTTTGACATGAACATGCCTTTATTCTACATTACCTCCGCTGTATATCACAATCATAATCATACTCTCTCATATTTAATATCTATAAACGAGCTCAGCCACGTTTTATGTACATCTCCATCTTGTTACAATGTAAAGAAATGTAATGGCATATTTGCTTTTTGAGTGTCTTTAATGTTATCTCATCTTTGATCCTCCTCCTCCTCCCAAAGATCTTTGTCTCAACTCTCTGCTTTCTCTGCAATTCTCATTCGTAAACAAAAGCGACTCTTTTATCTCAGGTAAAAAATTATTATCGTTGGCTGCAACATTGTTTTGTGTCTCATTGATTGTTTTGGCTCAATTTCCCTTGTTGAATTGGAACAGAAGAGGTGGATATGTACGTACAATTCGTTTTTAACAAAATAAATGGACTTCCTATGATTGTACTTTGAAATGAGAAAACTTCAACAATGCTGATATGATGAGGACCACACAAAAAAACTTAGCTAATATAATTTCTCTATGATCGTTGTACCGAGAGAGAGAATTTCAGAGAGAGAGAGAGACGGCATCATACCTAATTTTCGTTTGTATTTCACATTTCAAACGAAGATCCGGTTAATGCTTCTGCGGGCAAATCACATCGTGCACACCTCAATTTCTATCCTGTTTCTTGTTTATTCCATATTATTCTCCGTCGACTGCAATAAAAAATTGCGATTGTCATGTGCCTTCTCAAATTACCTGCTTGGATTTTTCTTGCATTTTACTACAACTGCTCCCTTTGTTGCGGTTTTATTTTTTTATTCCTTTTGAATGTCCGCTGAGGAAAGAGTTATAAATGCGTAATGTAACATGTTCACAGCCACATCACACAGCCAGTGGAATACGCATGATGATTTTTGACAATTTTTTGTTGTTGTGAAAGCACAATTGTGCTCAGATGTAAAGATATATTATTCTGACGGCCTCAGATGAACAATCAGATATTTGTGTGTAAATCTCTTCTTTTTTTATTGTGAATGAAAAACGGATATTTTTGTATCATTCATGCTGATAATGCGCTATGTTCCTTTCTGAGAGAGTATATGAAAAAAGTTGAATTCATGAAATCGTCTCCTCTCTCTCATTCTCACTCACTTCTCTCACCACACCGCAACCATCATCATCGTTAACTTGTCATGTCATCGCAATCATATTCTTCTTCGTCTTCTTGTCATATATTTCCTAAGGTTAAAGGTATTGCATGAATGTTTGGTTCTTGTGTTGATACTTTTAAATTCGGGAGCCCCATCCTGACAAATGGAAAATGACAGCCGTGTGTTTGTGGTTTTAGACGAGTTGAATATAATAATGCGCTGCAGGATTCCTTATCCCTAATAATGGTACTTGACATTGAATTGACGTACAATCATAATACTCAAGTACACACTACTGCAATAGAGCATATATAAGACGAGAGTTAAGTAATGATTTTCGTGGAGTGTGCACTGCAGTACTTTTGGGATTACGTATTTTTTTTGTTTGATGTGGTAGTGGCAATCTGCCTGATGCTCCACGTTGATTGATATGTAATGATGCGGATGTTCGGTCTGTGCCTTGAAATAAAAATGATGTGATACTTGTATGAAGAAAGAAGGGTAGACGAGAATTGGATAAAGAGGAGATGAAATTCGCTTCATCATCAAATTCACGTTAAGAAAGCGAGAAAAATAAGACCCAGTCAGCAAACGTTACGTAGGTATTTGAAGGGTTCTTGTGTAACGCGAAACTTGTGTTTTCGGCGGACACAAAAGAAGTAAGAAAATTAGTAGGAAGAGTCTATGGTAGTGTGCTTCTATCTGATTCTGTCCTGGTCACTCGCGTGGAAAATTAGCGTCTTCCTTGTATAATGTTTTGACTACTTATACGGACGACAATTCACGCAGTATATCTCAAGTTATGTATGCAAGTTACAAAGAAACAGTTTTGTGGAAGGAAGGAAAGAAGATGCTCTTATATTATTGGTCACTCACTTTTCCCTGGATCAAATTATTCCAAGTTCTGGTGAATGCGAATGAGGCATCATGGTTGATGACATTTGTCATGTCCCTGTCGCACAGGATGTAGTGTGGTACGTGTGTAACTGAATAATCCTGAGAAGAGAGGATTATCAACGGAGAGGAAGACAGATTTGAATTGTTTATGAGAGAGGAGGAAAGGATGCACACTCTTGTCCACTTTATTATTCTTCCGCTGTTTTGCTGCTGTGTGGTAGGTAGACACAAGGGAACAAAACAGTTTTTGAGATTGTGTGTCGAGGAAAAGCGTTTTAATATAATGCCTCCATTCCAGCAAACAGCATGTATGCATTGTGATTGTGAATGAATGCTGTATTAGGTATCGATCGGGATCAGACATCAGATCAAGTTTCCAGACTTGGAAGACTCCCCTGCAATCAAACCTCTTGTATTTTATTGTGAAAGCTATGGAGGTATCTGAAACACCACATGGCCTTCCTTTCACACAGTTTGCAGTTGAATGACTGGCTTTGAGTGGATGGAGAGTAAGACAAAAGCTTAGGATTAAAGAGAAGAAAAAGGAGCCAATATATCCTGAACAGCCAGTCAATGACGGCCAGTCTGCCTTATAATTTATGCATGCGTATTTTACGTGAGATCACAGAGATCAACATACACTGTGGCTGTTAACCCTTTTGCGTTGATTGCATCAAACAGCGCCAGATGCAGAATGCAGATTTTTTGGGATGTTGATGCTTAATGTTTCTACGATCTTCTGATGATAAAAGTTGATAAATATAATATGTGATATCGCGAAGCGATGAGGATGACACTGACGAGAGTCTCCTCTCTGTTGATCACATAAAACAAGGGAAACTGTGATGCTCATCATGTTAATTTTGATGAGAGGTCGAGACCCGGAATCAAGGGCAGCCGTAACGTAAAGCAAAGCATGAGGATGTTGACTTTATCACAGTGCTTAGATTATAAAAGCTTTTTGGTCGTTTTATTCCTGTCGTATACCATTCATTCACTTTCCATCTCCTTCTTATTATAAAAGAGGAGAGATCCTTCCATTTTCTAACTTCTCAAATTCGTCAGGTTGCTTTTAAAACGTTCCTTCGACATCAGTCTGTGTCACTCTTCACCAGAATGAGTGGAGAGTAAATAAACACATAAAAATGCCTGAATATTTTTTTCTATCCAGTTTTTTAGTTCCATACCTGTGCGTATGTAAATGAAAAACGTTTTTTATCTTCACAAAGGTATGACCTGTGTACAATTTAAGATTCTTTGGTTACACCTTTTCAGTAACGTTCCCCCTCGGAAAAAGGCTCTTATACCGATATGTCTTCAGATTGCTTACTAATGATGAAGATGAAGGTACGGTCTCATTCTGAGGAATCTTTTACTATGAAATAAAACAATTTCAAGAAGCAGAGAAAGACAAAGTGGAAGTAGGAGAAGCAAACATGAAAAGAATTTGTTGGACAAGGAGGAAAAGGAAAACAAAGGGGACACTGCTACAAGCACTGTGTAAAAGTATAACAGTTTAGTTATGCCCCAACCAGTATAGGATAAGCCTTAAATGTATATATTTATGTATGTACATGCATGTGTAAACCTTTAGATCTTTACACATAATCGCTGTAGGCTAAGGCAGGAGAAACATAAAAGTAGTTAGAGGAGGGTTTTTTATGACGAGTTAGAACATTTGAGCACGAAGTTATTGTTGTAGTAGATGTGTATATATTCAATACAGCATGAAACATCATGGAGCATGGAGTATTCTTGAAACTCGTCAAGAAAAAGTCAAACATTTTATTGTCATCTTCCTTCCCGTTTTTGTTGTTTTTGTCTTGTGCTATTCTTGCACTTGTTTCATGAAAGACACGACGACAAGAAGATGAGAGTTTTTTCTCATTGCTCAAGAAAGACAAGAAACAAAACTCGATTCTGTAACTTCTTCTCGATTCTCGGTGAATGTGGTACCATTACAGTAAAGTCGTATAGGCATTTGCGAGTGTCACAGTGTGCGCATGGTGGTAGTGGTGGGATGATATGATGTAAACGTTTAGACACAAATGTGAGCTGAGCTCATCTTTATTTTCTCATTTTCCCTGTCACGGTGAGTTGTTTCAGGTATATATTCACAATTTCGCCAGTGTTCTTATAACTCTCTGTGCTCACTCGGTTTGTCTCATCTCTCTCGGCGTGCATTATTATTATTCCTGTGTGCAAGCATGACATGATGGAGAGCTATTAAACGAGTGATTTTAAAGCATTTCTGACTGTTGTTTTGTGATTTCGGGACAACAAAAAAACTGTCATGCTTGCTTGCGGTTACATGCAGGGCAACATTAGAAAATAAGAGAGAGAGAGAGAGAGAGAGAGAGAAGTGGAAGTGAAGTGACTGGAATGAGTGGAAAGGGAAGAAAAGTCTGTTCAGGTAAAAATCTAGAAAATATGCGTAATGTGTGCATGTGTTCAAAACT